>PNEQ01046669.1:14726-24767 GCA_003012365.1 Medauroidea extradentata | reverse complement strand
TGCTATTCGTAAAGGTAGGATTATTCTGAAAATTAAGAAGAGAGCACCTCACGCTTTCTTTATATTAAACTTAGTGTTTCAGTCAATGCTTTTAATCTTATTTCAAGCTTATTCGAACAATTGCGTGACATCCTATCGCTGTTACACCAAATCTTTGTATTTAAAGATGATTCTCACCTTTTCCGTTAGTATTGCTACAAAAGCATTTTTTATTGCTTTAAATGTAATTTTAATTTTATTGATTAATAGTAACACAAAATGATAGATATATGTAATGATTTATTTTAAATAATTTGTTTGAAATTTTGGTTCTAAAATAAATTTTTTTTCATAATGTTTGAGAATGCCAGATCATAGCTGTGGAATTACTGTATTTCCATCGTTTTTTTATATGTGTGCGAAATTTCAAACTATTCGGACGTCTGGAATTGGGTGAAAATTTAATTAATTTAATCACATTGACTACATATATGCGTACTTTAAGACGTAACTAAAAATTTCCTTTTAAGACTTAAGTATACAATCGTTTTAAAATTAAAATTGAAGTTATAACAAACTATTTAATTCAAATTGTTTTGTATAAAAATTTTGATTTTAAATTTTTTCTGTTAATGTGTGTGCAAAATTTCAAATAATTTGGATGTCTGAAAGTGGGTGAAAATAGAACAGAAAGATTCCATTACATTCGTGTGACGCTAATAAAATAGTTTTGATAAACTATACTGAAGTGTTCTTTATTATTATTATATTTCTTGTGAGGATGATAAACTCACCGGTGAAAGCGACTGGGGAAGACAGCCTCAACAAGCCGATGTCGTTGCTGATCGTGTCTTCGTCGTAGGCGGCATGGAAGAGCGCTTCCCTAGCATACTGAGTGACTGTATTCGATTGAGCGTTTACCCTGCTCGTAGAACCCAGCGTAATCTGGAAGCTGCTCACGCTGTAGGCAGAAAGAAGCGTTCTATTTCAGACATGTCAGCAAGGTTAAGTCTAAACTATAGGTTAGGAAGACAAACGAATTTCTTATGGACGAGGTTGGCGCGGGATATTTCTGTTGCAAGCTGCACTGGTGTCGGTAAGGGGACTACGAACTTTGTCGAAGTCAGTACCGAGGATTCACGAATGTGACGTTATTATAAATGAGTAGTCCAGTTCCAAAACTCGCCTGGTCCACTTTCACTAAAACTGAGCAAATCGCGAAAAACTGATTTGCGAGCCCATTTGTAACATGCGCAAAGCAGTTTTCCCAAGTTATTGAATAAGGCGAGCTTTGGGAACTATCATTACGTCAACTTTAGCACAGGTTTAAAAGCTACACAAACATGTTCAGAACTCATTTTTCCTTGGTGATGGACAAGGAGAGGTTTGGAACAAGACTACTCAATTAAACTTAACAGCGACGATGTAAATCAAGATGGCGTTGACCTGTGCGTCCTCGGAAACTGGAACTCAACTCGTGTAACAACTACGTGATGACATTCGTGAATCCTCGGCTAAGTTCGTAATCCCCTTACTGTTAGCAGAGCAACTAGCGGCAGAATTTTTCATTTGCCAAACTAATAACACTGAGTTTCCTAACCTGTAGTAGAATTAACCGTAACAAGGTCTTCAGGGTGTGAGTTACTTTGTGGCCTTTTACGAGGTAACTTCGACCATTCAAGATATTAGTTTAGGGGTATTTTGTAGAATTAATATAGCTTTGCAGCAGAGTGTTAATAAAATTCATTTCATTCATCTGGTCAACATATGAAATTTCCTTCAATAAGCGACATGAATACCAAAATATTCTGTGGATCTAAGTTTCCCCACAAGGTCAGAGTAACCCTAGGGTTAGCGGCACTGAAATTATTTCGCTTACTTGGAATTTCTGTAAATGGGCAACATAATAATGTATTTTCGTTCTTTATTGTTTATATTACAGTCAAATCAGTTTAAATTTTACACTTTGTTAACAACGTAAAACAGTCGCTAGTTCCGTGGCTTTTTAAAAATAATCTGTATTTTTAACGTCTTAATAAAACGGTGTGAATGTATTCTCTAGTTAGCATACTTTTGTTTTTATTCAAACACAGTAAACTGAGAACTTAATTAAGGTAAATAGTATTTATTTCATTATTTAGTGTGTTTTTGTGCATAGATCTAGAGCACAGTTGAACTATACATCCGACGGAAGGTGCTCGATAGACAAAATTAAAGCACTTATTTAAAGAATAATTTAGTTAACATAAAATCTACAGGAGCAACTAAGTCAGGAAATTGAATTCGGACTGGTTTAAAGAACATTATTTTAACGTTTTTTTTACTGTCAATGCAGTTATTGTTTTATATTTTAATAGGATTACATGATTTTGGCCGAGTACGTTTCTCGAAATACGTAACTCTTGTTGATGTTTTACCTTTCTCAATTGCAAAAATTAAATTGAAACTCTTGATATCTTACTAGATACAAAATATTTTTTCTTCGAAGATGAAGGCTTGCTAGTTTGCTAACGAGAGAAATACTATTTCACAGACATTTAGGGAGCTAAACATTTAAAACATTCCGGAATGGTAAATGTGGCTAGTAATTAATTAATTCTATCTTAAAGGTGTAATTTCGCCATAAATAAAATCTGCAACGGAACTTTTGACAGTGAATTGAAGAACGCTTTGTTTTTTCCACTATTTTCAAGAGAGTGGAATACCATTGTAATGTGTATTTGTCAAACAGTCCATATTACACTAAGTATTATATTTTTAAGGAAAACTTTCTTCAAAAATATTTTATTTAAATTGCCAACAGTTAATTTAAAAAGTGTGTACAGAAACAAAATTGTTGTTTGAATGAAAAAATAGCATAATTATTTTGTAGTGACCACAATATTTTAGTGCTGGCAGCAATATGTTTAGAGACCTGTATTGAGAAATCGTCACCTGGAGTGAATTACAAAAACCTTGGAAAACTGCTACAAGGTGAGTACAAAAAATTAACGGTCTCAATACCAACAAAATATATTGTAGCTACCACATAACATATCTTTCCGTGTAAAGCAAAAACAGAAGTGTAAAAATATTACTAAACGTAAGTTACAAGCAAACGAAAATTCATTTATGTGAGAAAAATTTCAATCAGTAAAGTGCGCGAACAATTTCACTTATATTAAACAGTTTATAAAACTGTATACTGTTTGTTCAGTACATAAATAAACATTCTGGCCCAACATACAATATCAGCATAATTAATTTGATGAGTATAGAAACTACGAAGACGGAGATCAAGCTGGAATACTCACCCCTCAACGCAGTGGGCGGCAGTGAGGATCCACTCGTTGGAAATGAGGGAACCCCCACACAAGTAAGAGCTATCGAGGATCAGCAGCGCTTGCCAGGGGATCTGTCCTTGAGCGACTGCTGCACCGCCGATGATGCGTTCTGCGGGATTCACGTACACCTTGCCGGCATCCTCTGTACACATACAATACCACCCATATTGACTATTTCTCCTGTTGTTCCGCAATATCACGCTCGCTCAAGCACTGGTAACTATCCACTGCAAGGTTGCAACATAATTACACATCATTAGTAGAGCCCACGATTTTTGGTGAAAAGAATTCTGCAACAATTTGTTTCAATGCCTTGTGTGCACATATGCAGCTCTGCTTCGTGGTCAGTGATTGGCTGTTGTAAATTCTCAGCGTCTCGGGGTTTTACCCGCAAATCACAGACGTGTGGTGTCGCAGTAACCGTGTCCCTGCTGGCACTAGTCAAATGAGCCACGTCTACATTCTGCCAATACTCAAGAAGCAGAGCTGCATTTGTGCACACAAGGTATTGAAACAAATTGTTGCAGAATTCTTTTCACCAAAAATCGTGGGCTCTAATCATTAGGGACCTCTATTTTTCGCGAAAAGAATTTTGCCCCACTTTGCTTCTTAAGTACCTTACGTGCACATCTGCAATTCTGCTTCATGATTATTGGCAGCGTGTCTATATGAAGAGCCGTATATCATTTGTCTGAGCCAGTTACAGTAAAGTTTCTGCAACGTCTCACAGCTGTTATATGCAGGTAGAATCCCAAGGCTCGAGACAGTTAAAATATCCAATCACCGACCACGAAGCAGCTGCATATGTGCACGTAAAGCACCGAAACAAAGTGAGGCAAAATGTTTTTTCGCGAGAAGAATATTGCCCCTGGGATATTTTAACTGTCACGAGCCTTGGAATTCTACCGGCAAATAACAGGGCGTGTGGTATTACAGGAACGTTTTTGTAGTTCGCTCTGTCAAATGAGATACGGCCCTTCACATGGGAACGCTGCCAATAATCGTGAAGCAGAATTACATATGTGCACGTAAGGCACTTAAAGTGGAGCAAAATTCTTTTCGCGAAATAAAGGGGTCCCTAGCTATAGGCGATTCGGGATAAAGTGAGCATTCAACAAGGCCCTACTAAAGTTCTACATATTTTCAGCCAATTCGCTTGATGTTTGCGCATGTAAGATAAATTGTGCAGTCTGTAGGAATCTATACAGTTTTATATAAAAAATTGTTATTAATTATAAAAAACAAGTATATCAATTTTGGTTGATTTTGTTTCAGTATCGTTGTATTTAAATAGGGAAATACACGGAATTACACAGCTTAATTTCGCTACCTATAGGCTGTTCAGTATAAAGTGAGCACTCGCGAAAGTCCTGCTAAATTTCTACTTTCAGCCAATCCGTATCTTTCCGCGCGTAACGGCTAACAATGGGAAATGTCTAATCTCTCTGGACACGTCACTTAACATCTGGGCGTGAAAGATAAATTTTGCGCTCGGAAGGAACCTATATAGTTTGGAAAAAAAATTATTAATTATATAAAATGCAAATATGTCGATTTCAGATGTTTTTTGTTTGGGGAAAAAATTATTAATTGTATAAAATGCAAATATGTCGATTTCAGATGTTTTTTTATATATCATTGTATTTAAATAGGAAAATACACGGGACTTCATTCAGCAAATCGCTACCAACCATACAAGTTGTAAGGTAACTAATATTTATGTTGAATTATGTACAGTAACGACTGGTGATATTTAAAAAAAAGTTAAATCTTTTTTGTTCACTTTAAACGACCTATACAATGCAAGCAGTAAGGCAACTATAGTTAATGTTGAATTATATGCAGTAAGAGCTAGTGATATTTATCAACGGTTAAAATTTCAGTGCCGCCTTCATCCCGAACGACCTATAACAATGTCGTTGCAGCAGGAAATAGCTCCGATGCTATTCGCGGAGAGCAGAGGCGAGACACTGACAGCTTTTAGCTCGAGAAGCATGCGGGGGCGGCGTCGCGGCTTGATACATAGCTAGAGACGTGCAAAATTCGCGTTATAATTTGGTGGCAGACTAAACTCCACTTTCCTATACATAACAGAGCATAATCTGTGATTCAATTGGCCACGAACTTATGTGTGTTGTCATTTACCTGTGTTACGTCTTTACAGAGGTTGGCCTCTCTACCGTGAAAGCATTCTCCGCGGCAAGTCACGACAATATCGGCCAGCGGGAGACGTCGAACGAACCTATAGTCACTTGGAATCTAGTCAGCTGTCAGAAAATAACGCGAATTTTGCATGTCTCTATACATAGCTAATGGCGTTCAAGCGCGCGAACGGACGGAGTGATAACAAGCTGCGACCTTGGAATAGATAAAGTAAGTTAATAGGAGTTTATTTCCGGGTAATAATTCAAGTGAAACTGATATCACTATAAATATGGTAAGATTTATATGCATCTTTGAAGTAGTGAAGTAGTTAACAATTGTGACGAGGGGAAATTAACTTTTTCAAACCACGTTCGTATTAATAATTGCTGTAGACACAATAATTTAACAGCTACTTATGGGCAATAACTGTAAATATTTTGTGACGTGGAACAATGCAAGACGAAATTTGCAGTAGGCATGGTTAAAAGGGCATTTATGTTACGTTTTATAACCAGAAATGGCTTGTATTGTGACATATATTACAAAATATTTAAAATTATTTCCCATAAGAAGTTTTCAAATTTTACTTACGTTAAACTAAACAGGGTGTATACAATGTACTATCTTACCAGGTGGAGGGATGGTTCCAGGGACGAGGCCTGTGGTGTCTTCTGGAATGTCGGCTTCAGCGGTGGCGTAAATAACGTCCCACTCCTCAGCAGTGTGGCTAGGGTTCGGGGTCTTGTACCTCTGGAGGAATGGTAAGTCTGCCAAGGTGCTCACCGCCTTGGCCTGCACAGTAAAGTGGACAAGTTTCATTCACGTGCATTAAACACTAAATATTACACTAAATATTTAGGTAAAATGCCTGTACACGGAAGCAAATTACCTGTAAAATATATTGTAAATTTCCCTTGGAAAATGAAAGCAAGTAAATATTCCTGACATAGTAGGCCTAAGGTGAAATCCCTCATTAAGTGGGATGGAGCACCAAATCAGAGTATTATTACAATTTTTGAAATAAATATTTTCCCCTTGTTTATTACAGAAAAAAAATCTTTCAAAGATCATAGAAAATCAAGGCTCGACAATCCGTACATTACACTTTTGTATACCTTCTTACTTTATTACATGGTCACAGACTTTCCTATTTTTGGAGCACTGATGACAGATAAGAAAACCGTCTATTTAATTCTATCTGCCATAACTGTTCCAAAAATAAGCCAGTCTGTGACTGTGTAGTAATGTAATAAGTTGAAAAAAGTATCATCTCCGGATTACCGAACCATGATTTTCGGTAATGAGCGAGGGGAAAAAGTTATGTCGAAAACTGTGAAAATTTACTGCTTTGGCGCACCCTCCCCTTAATACACAGAAAAATTTCTACTCGCGTTTTTTTTTACAAATTTGTGTTTATTATTGTGCATACTTCACAAAAAAATATATATTCACCGTTTTCGGGCATATCTTGCGCCGTAAAATCTAGTGATTCCGCAAACACGCTTCTGTCAAAATTTTACGACGACTGTTTTATAATTTTGGTACCATATTATCTATCTTTGTTTACTTTTAGGTTGGTGTTTGGCTTCTGTGAATTTATTTTAAGGTATCAACTTTTAAATCCAAAGTAAGTTTTATATTATGCCCTCTCTTATGTCCATGTTAATTTACATTCATAAGAAAATAGGCTTTCGTGTTCTGTTTACAACTACTTTAAACCTTGCGGTGGTAATAACTTTGGTAGGGAATAAAGAATTGTCATTTCGTCAGCACTTATTTTTTCACTTGCGATAAATAATTGTTAACATTTTAATCATACCCGCATTCATGACCACGGTGTGTTATTTTAAGGACTTGAACTCAAAACCAAATGGGATATAACATTTCTGCGGGAAGATGTGGATCCGTACACTGCGAAATAATTTTCAAATCTTTTAAGAAGACAGTTGCTTTTGCAGTTTTTTAGGCTACTTAATAACAAATATTTTTAAGCAGTGTAGCTGCCTATCTCAGTCAAGTATTCAAAATAGCAATATTAAAGTGACATTTATTACCTGCGTCGCCGCTACGAAGACTGCGAACACCACAAAGACCTTCATGTTGTTCAAGGAGCGAGGTTATGAGCTGTGTAGATCCTTGGATCAATTTTTATACGCCTAAAGCTCTCCAAGGGGAACTCCCGTATCTGTGATAGTCAAAGTTATCATTAAACCAGTCTAAGTTGGCGGTGATCTAATCAGCACTTGAATTTTCACGTCTTCATTACTCGTGCATTAATCTGCGTGTCATCGATATTTTTAAAAACGATACATGCACGGTGGTTTTGAATCACGTGAACGATCACATCTCATATCACAGAAAATCATTTATCATTGCATGATTGTTGGTCTCATATGGCTGATTAAATTGCCAGGTTTAACTGTGACATCATCATAATCTGGAAACTTTTGTGTGGCTTAGAAGCCGTAGACCATGATTCTTTGTGATCCGTTATTCTCAGAATATTGGACGAAATAGTGATTGCAACTCAAAAAGAAAAACGTACCGATTAGCTTTTAAGTTTGCATATATCCTTTTTACATGTCGTACAATAGGAATCTACTTGTTGTATAAGTCAGACATTACTGGCCATGTGAATATACGAATCACTACCATCAGAAACCACTGGTTTGCTGCCACGAAAAATAATTTTTAGTCATTCAAAGGAAAGCTAAAAAATAACAAATCGGTAATTTTTTTCTAGGATGTTCAGTAACATGGACTCCCAGTCACATTGACAAACGTTTACCAAATTATACAAAATATGTATTACAAAATTAGAAGATATAATAATGAAAACGCCTCTAAAGTGTTAAGTTACTTCTGTAGTACGGTAGTGTGTTCGTCTGTGTGAAATGAAATGTGCAGTCATAACGATTAAAATATTCGCATAATTTCAACGCGCCGATAAAATTATTTCTAACAGAAGCAGCACTGAGTTTGTGACGGAACGAAATTATTTTACGAATAATTTTTGATAAACTAATATAATTTTATTGTATTGGTATAGTAGGTCTACCGATTTTGTTTAAAACAGTGATGAGTCTACTTGCATCTACAAAATTAAATTTTTATTTTAACAGTTACAGGAAATGGTCACGCTCGTTGTTAATTTGAAGTTATTCTCATCACAGTTAAATAAATAAATCAGTATAATTCAGTGCTACTGAAAAAATGAATATGTGTCCCTGTCTGCGAACATCCCAGAGGAATAGAAAAAAAAATTGTTTATTTATTGAAGAACACTGATAGAAAATAAACAGAATTTAGCAAAATAAACATATTTTAATGATTAAGTGATTATTTCATTAAACAAGAAGTTTCCAGCATAATTAGTAAGCTGACATTCCTCAAAGTCTGTGCAAATTTACTCTAACAGTTAAAATCTTGTACGTACATTTATTCAAATATCTCGTGTGATCAAAAATTACAAACTAAACACATAAACCACAAATATCAAGTTAACTTACTCAGTGCTAAATGAGTACTGAGTTTAATGACATTCTGAAAAACAGTTCCTTAGAAATGTTGTGTACATGTTCAAATGACCAATAGTCAGGTCAGCTTGTTCCGAGTTTGA
Organism: Medauroidea extradentata; assembly: GCA_003012365.1. Lineage (NCBI taxonomy): Eukaryota > Metazoa > Arthropoda > Insecta > Phasmatodea > Phasmatidae > Medauroidea > Medauroidea extradentata. The sequence continues at coordinate 15,701 of PNEQ01046669.1, read as the reverse complement.
CAAAATTGGGAATAATATTTCCACAACTATGTCATATTTTGCTAAAAATATAAAAATGGCCATCGTTTTGGAAATATGTATAACGAATACAAAAATCAAGTCAACTCACTACCTAGTAAACGTATACCTCAAAATGATATAATTCGGGAAAATGTTTCCTAAAATATGTCATACTATGCTATATATATATGCGCGCGTGTGTGTGTATGGCCGCCATTATTAAACTCTAACCACAGGATAAACCAAATACACTAATATTAAGTCAGATTACTGAGTAGTATATGTACTCTACGTTTGATGAAGTTCGGGAAAATATTTCCTCGTATATGTCATATTATGCTAAAAATAGACGACTGGCCACCGTTTTAAAATTGAACCTAGGATAAACGACAACCACATAGGCCTAAGTCGCAATAGCTTTGTATGTAGTGTGTGTGTTGTTTACCAAGAGTCATTAAATTTGAAGAATGTATAATATGATATGTCATTTTATACTAAGCATATAAAATGGCCGCCGATTTGAAACTATCAACATAGGATGGTCGAAACGCACAAAATTCAAGTCAGCTTAGCGTGTAGTAAAGACTACGTGTATCAAGTTTGATGAAATTTGAAAAAAATTTTCTCAGAACCTATGTAATATTATGCTAAAAAAGAGAAATGATCGCCCTTTTGAAATATGAACCCAGAATGAACACAAAAATCAAGCCTAGTATGTGCACGAAAATTAATTAATTTTGGTAAAAATATTTCCTCAAATGTATCATACTATGCAAAAACTATAAGTCCCACCCAACGCTAATTTTCCTGGTAGACTTCCACACACGCTATCTTGACAAAACTACGACTTCCCTTTTAAGTTTTCCGTATACAGCCTATAACTGGATTCACAACCATCGCGGCGGCCGAGAGACGCCGACCCCCTGTGGCTCAGTTAGTTGAGCGGTCGGCTTTGGTGCGGGGGGGGGGGGGGGG
>PNEQ01046669.1:0-14626 GCA_003012365.1 Medauroidea extradentata | reverse complement strand
GGTCACTCAAATTAAGTCACATTAAAGGGGGGAATGGTTGGTGTAGTGATGACGCGGAAGCTTCCGCATCGCCGCTGCACCAAACATTTTTTAAACAAAAGAAAAAAAAGAGGTCAGACCTCTCGCCTCCCACCAAGGCGATCCGGGTTCGATTCTCAGCGGGGTCGGTCCCCGGATTTCCACATGTGGGAATCGTGCCGGACGATGCCGCTGGTCGGCAGGTTTTCTCGGGTATCTCCCGTTTCCCCCGCCCATTCATTCCGGCGCTGCTCCATACTCACCTCATGTCACCCTTCACCAGCGCTAACGACCTCGATGTTAAGTGCTGACCAAAATCTCTTCACTCACCACTTAGCGTACGCGCGTACGTACTTGTAAAATTAGAAACGCGTAGGCCTACGTACGCTAAGTGGTGGTTGTGAATGCAGCATGTGAAAACGTAAGACTCTATTAAATATTAATTAATATTACTCAATAATTTATCTTGTGGTCATAAAATACTTAAGTCGCTTCGATAAATAAAAATAACCTACAATCATATAATACCGACGTTTTGTAATGACATAAACAATTTCCGCGCGTGCCTATATTAAATATTGTTGTGAATCCAATCTATAATAGTTAACGTACGTGCGTGTGCTCGTACGTACGTTAAGTTTGATTGTGAATCCGGCTTAAAGCTGGATTCGCAACCACCACTTAGCGTACGCGCGTACGTACGTGTAAAAGTATAAACACCGAGTGAGCATGCTAGCATTCACATCCTCGCGTAGCGTACGTACGTATCAGAGTTGATTATCTTTTTAGTGATGGCTGTGAATGCAGCATATGCAAACGCAAGACTCGATCAAATATTAATTTATATTGAGAAATAATTGATCTTGTGGTCATAAATTATTTAATTAGTTTCAAAAAATAAAATTAATTACTATCATCTATTACCGACATTTTGTTATGACATAAAACAATTTCCGCGCATATTTGGATTAATTGTTCTTATGAAACCAGTCTCTAATACTTGCTGCGTCGTAAGCCATTGTTGGAGTATTTCCCATGAAAGTAGTGACTTCATAGATAATAATGTGTTATTGTGTTTAGGCTAAGTCCCAATCATACCAATAAAATATAGCAATTAAATTGCTTCAGTTAACGCGCCGCGGTAGCCGAGTGGTGTCCCGGGTTCGATTCCCGGCGGGGGAGATGACATTTAGCGCCACTTCCTCGGGTACAGGACTGGGTGTTTGTGTTCATCTTGACTGATTATAAAAAGTCACCGTATAGAGTTAGGAACTACTACAAACAAAATACATACTACTCGGGGTCACTTGAGACGGGGCGGTAGCCTTGCCATTGTACCAAGCATTTTATATAATTAAGTGGCCAGATCACTCGCCTCCTACCAAGTCGGATCGACTCCCGACGGATTCCGTTAGGATCTTCGCATGTCGGAATCGTGCCGGACGATGTCGCTGGTCAGCGGATTTTCTCGGGGATATCCCGTTTCCCCCTCCCTTTCCATTCCTGCGCCTCTAAATTTTAGGGCCACATTTTATGTCATCCTTCAGGGTAAACAGTTGTCTACGAGCGTCCCGTCGTAAATCTGGCTCTGGGTTGCGATATCCTGCCCCTTGAGCTCTCTGTACGACGTTTATTTATTTATGCGTCAGTCAAATAAACAATTAATTATTTAAACTATTCTCATCTTCTGTAAACAGTAAAACAACACAACCGATAATTCAAACAGTTATTTTCTAAACATGAAACGCTGGAAGAGAAACAGAGAGAGGAAAGTGGAACCAGAAGTCTTAAGAAAAATTGAAGTGGTGTGAGTTTGGTCACATCGAGGTTTTCCAGCGCTACCGAGGAGTGGTATGAGCTACGGATCAGCGCCTGAATGAAGGGGTGGGGGAAACCGGAGATTCCCGAGAAAACCCTCCGATAAACGGTATCGTACGACACGATTCCCACAAGCGAAGATCATTGTGTAATCCGTCGGAACCGAGCCCCGGTCGCTTTTGTAGGAGACAAGCGCCCTACACGGTGTTCCAGAAGCGACTTCTGAGGGAAAAGTGAATATCAGCAATTTGATAGTCCTTTATAATGATTGATGGCGCCTGGTGTATTTGATGAGGGTAAATATGAAAGTTTTTAAAAATGGTATTGTATCCAAACTGTTACGAAACTTTTATCAATAGAATTAGTGAAACACTTGGTAATCACTTTCTTCCCACTTCTCACTCTGATCTCCCGAGACCTCGCCCAACGGACGTGACATTTTCAGACGGGGCTTCTTATTAGTGACGAATAGCGAACTTTTGCTGTTCTCTTAGGAGTTTTCCCGAAGCGCTTCCTCACCCGTCATAAATACGCCGTTACAAACACTTTCCACATCAACCTACCGCATTCTTCCTTCGCGCTAGTCTAAACGAAATGTCTGTATTTGGAGAAGCCATCTCTCAAATATTTGTTGACCCTGCGTGGAGAAGTGATGGTTTCCATTTAAAGTATTCGAGGTTGCTCTTCCCTAAATCTATGCTTTAATGCTACGCTCTCTAGTTCCTACTTTTTAACGATATTAATTTGTTACGCTTACACGAAAGCAGATATCAAAATTTGTCTGGCAGTTTTGTTTAAAATCGTCTTCTCCATGTTGGCTGATTTTTTTTCAAGACAGCGGTTTTAGATAATTATCTAAATAACGAAATTCTGGTCAATTGACATTTTAGTCGAAACCGTACAATTATTTGCTTTGAAAAAATTTAACTGTCATGGCAAAAAACATTTCAAACAAAACTCCCAGACAGATTTTTGATATCTGCTCTCGTTTAAGCTTTAAGAAAATTATTATCGCAAAAACGTAGAAACTAAAGACCATAGCCTTAAACCAATATGGTTTATTTTATCAAATGTAACGAGCACAAAAATCGCCGGTTCAAGGCCATATTGAACTAATTAGTTTGCTTTACTTTAATCAAACTAATAAAAACCTCACCTTATTGCAGTTATACGCAAAAAAAAAAACGACGAATTTCATGATACAGCGTTCCAAAAAATTTTTTAAGAAAAGCGGAAGCATTCATTTTAGTATGTGAAAATTAACGTAGCCAAGTAAATTTTACTTCACGCTATCTGTTATCACACACCACATATTGAAGAATTTTCAGGAAGGTTCAACAACTGATAAGTTAACCAGTGATACAACAGCTAAATTATTTTAATTATATGAAAAGAAAAATAATTTAATAAATGTCATCAGAAGCTGAAATATTGAACTATTGAGGAAAATATTGGTTTTGACTACTTAAGAAAAAGTGGTAACTGAAAATTTGTAAATTTTTTCTAAAACTTCGTTTTAATGTTGTGTGTGTGGTAAAATATAGAACGAAGTAATCTCAGTTAGTTACTCCCATTGATATGTGATTACGTTTTCAGGCAATTTAGACTTTGAAGGAACTGTATTGTGAAAGTCGGTAGCATTTCATTACACATAACTACCATATCGTGGTGTTTATTTTGGTATCATACAGAAAACAAAATTTAAAAAAAAATCGTGAAAATTGTCTTAAAATCACCGGCGTCTTGCGCGCTCTCGATTTACAATTCATCGCTTAGAAAGTGAAGAAAACCATCGCTTTCGCGAGTCATATGAGTTCTCTGGTCAGCTGAGTTGTCTGTAACTGGCATTGCTATCAACCAACCTTCAGTGATTACCAGTGCTCGTCAGCAGTATATGAAAAATCTGACATTACTGAAAACTCTGGCCAGTGAAATCTGTGAGTAACGGAAGGCGACCAATGTAGTGATACACAATCAACGTAAAAAAAGTTTTTATGTGCAAATACGAACTTAATAAAAATTGCTACGAGTCACAGTGTTGTTTGTAAAGTAGTAAACATTTTAAAACATTACACACTTCAAGAGTAATAGACTATGTTTATGTTAATTTTTGGCACAGGTATCAGTAGGATGATTGGGGGAATTTTCCGCTATGCAGTGACGTCATGACCCCCAGCCAACCTATTTGGTTTGTACGACCGTGGCATTCGACCTCGACCCTAATCTTTAAGTCACCAAAGGACAAAATTTCTCAAAATTTAAAGTGTTTCGAAAAATTTCTAAATCTGAAATTTTCTAAAAACTTAAAAAAATTCACAAATTTCCCTCAACATTTCCTAAATTTCCCTCAACATCCTAAATTCCCCTCACAATTTCCTAATTTCCCAGAAAATTACCTTTTTTTCAGTACACTACACAAAAAATCGACATGTCAGCTTTGGCAATATCAATGCACGAAGATGAACCCATTGCTCATAGATCGGACTGAGGATTCATATCAAAGTCAATCGATATATTATTTAATTTTTACAATATAATTTACTCATGTTTAGCCTACTTTCCGAAGTAAAAAGTAGGCTTATATCACCTTTCTGCCTGTATGTGTGTGTGTGTGTGTGTCCCCTAAAAGCTTTTGAACAAGTGGATCGTAATGCATCAAACTTTGTACGTACGCATATAGACCTTTGTTATCTGACTTGACTGTTTTATATTTCACCAAACTTGGCACACATGTACTACAGACAAAGCTGACTTGAATATTGTGTATTTAAGGCCTATACACAATTTAATACTTTAGCATTTGACTGTACGTTTCCGTTACGTTATGTATTTTGTCAACACACAATACAAATGTAAAGTTAAAATAACGACAGTTGAAAAACGATTGGAAATCTGTTTTTTGAAATGGTAATATTGTTATATAAATCATTATATATTTACTGCAGAAAGCATATCACGTAGATAATAAAATAATAAACCCAATTATTAATATTTTTTTTATTTATTACAATATTTTTCAGAACAAAAGTCGCAACTTAAAGTTCGTTTACGAATATTTCTCCAACGCTACTTACAAGGTTTTTCAAGTACATTTAAGAAACACCTGTTACTTTTTCACGAAATCCCAGTACTGGAGAACAAAACTGTTCTCAGAAATAAACATTTTTCGTTGTAGCATATATAATCAGCTGGTTCTTTGCGAACGGCCATCTTGGCTTTGACTTTAGGTTTCAGTTTATCGGAAACGTAAAGTCAAGGCTGCTAGAATTTAGCTTTGGCGACGACATAGTGTAAGACTCCATAAGATTCCATGTATTGAAAGCTATCGTAAAGTCAAATGTTAAAGTAAAATGCTAAAGTTTTCAATTGTGTATAGGGCTTTAGTTCATCACGTGTTCTAATTTTCAGAATGGTGGCCATCTTTATATTTTTAGCATAGCTTAGAACCACGTATCTTAGGAAATATTTTTCAGAATTTCAACAAACTTTGTATACAGAGGCTATACTACAGACAAAGCTGACTTGAATGTTGTGTATTTAGTTCGTCCTGTTTTCTAATGTTCAAAATGGCGGCCATTTTTATATTTTTAGCATAGTATCACATATCTTTGGAAAAATTGGTTAGAATTTCCCCAAACTTGGTACATATACACTACAGATAAAGGTAACTTCAATATTGCGCATTATTTTCATCCTGTGTGCATATTTTAGAAATTGCGGCAATTTTTATATTTTTAGCATAGTGTCACACGTCTTAGGAAAAATTTTTCCGAAATTTACCAGACTCGGTACACATATACTGCACCCAAAGCTGACTTCAATATTGTTTTATTTATTAATCCTGTGTTCATAATTTTAAACTGGTGCACATTTTTATATTTTTAGCTTAGAGCGACATATCTTAGGAAACATTTGTAAATTTCACAAAACTTACACATATACTGCATACAAAGGTGACTTGACTGATGTGTATTTCGATCATCCTGAGTTCATATTTTCAAAATGGTTTCAAAAGTTTTTTGCATAGTACCCCATATCCAAGGAATTGTACTTTTCAGAATTTCGTCAAGTTTGGTACTCAAAAATACTGCATATAAAGCTGCCTTTACTTTTGTTTAGTTCGTTCATCCGTCTGTAATAATTTGAAAATGGCGGATATTTTTATTTATCTTTATGATAGAAAGACATCTCGGAAACATTTTTCCCCGGTTTATTGAACTGGTTACCCGCATTTTATTTTGCAAGCAATTTTTAATATATATCGAGTAAATTACGTCTCAGTCAAAATTGTCTTTCATTTTTCCTAGTTTACGTAAACGATTTTAACTTTCAGGAATAATTGGCACTGACTTTAAGGAAAGTAGGCTTATCAGTTGTGCTGGTAACTTCTTGTTTTGTTTCACATCGAACAATCTGCTTCTCTAGTCTCCGCAGGTATGTGAACATTTAGACCTACGACATTCTTGTTGTAGTGCTTTGATCGGTGTATATTTTAATATCAGTTTACAAGCCTTTTTCTTCTAAAAGTACGAATTTTTAACCTACTTACCTATTAAAAAAGTGTGTGTCTGTGTGTTTAGGTGTGTGTATATCCGTGAATGAGTGTGACTCCCCTAAACACTTTTGAACCTGTGGACCGAATTTCACCAAACTTTGTACACATATAAAACTTCGTAATCTGACTTGACGTTTATGTATTTCGTTTACGCCCTATTCATATTTTCAAATTGACGGTAATTTTAAAATTTTTCGATCTGGTTAATATCTAAAGAACTGTAAATTGGAATTTCATCAAATTTGGTACCCGTACATAAAGATAACCTGACTTTCGTGAATTTAGTATATTTTGTGTTCGTATTTTTTAAATGGCGGTCATTTTTATACATTTTGCATAGTTTTACATATCTTAGGAAATATTTTTTAGAATTTCAGCAAACTTGGTACACATACACTACATATAGAGCTGACTTAACTTTTGCGTATTTCGTTCATACTGTGTTCGAATTTTCAAAATGGCAGTCATGTTTATGTTTTAAGCATAGTAATTAATATCTTAGGAAATGTCATTCAGAATTCTACCAAACTTGGCACATATATAGGTACTACATACAAATCTGACTTAAACATTGTGTACTTCGTTCATACTGCGTTCATACTTCCAAACTGGAGGCCATTTTTATATTTTAGCATAGTATTACATATCTTAGGAAATATTATTTTTAGAATTGCACCAAACTTGGTACATATATACTACATATAGAGTTGACCTAACTTTTGTGTATTTTGTTATTCGTGTGTTCATATTTTTAAAATGGCAGCCATTTTTATGTTTTATGCATAGCAGTATATCACAAGAAATGTTTTTCAGAATTTTTCCAAAATTTTTACACATGTACTACATACAATTCTGACTTGAATATTGTGTATTTCATTCATACTATGTTTAAATTTCAAAAAGACGGACATTTTTATATTTTAAGCATATTATTACATATCTTAGGAAATATTTTTCAAAATTTCACAGAACATGGTACACATGCTACGTACAAAACTGGCTTGACTTTTGTGTATTTTCTTTGCCCCGTGATCATATTAAAAATGGTGGCCATTTTCATATTTTTAGTGTTGTAATACCTATCTTAAGAATAATTTTTCTGAATTTTATCAAACCTGTTACATATATACTGCATACAATGTTGATTCTACTTTTGTGTATTTCGTTCATTATGTGATCATAATTTAATAATAATAAAAAATAACAAATGTATAATTTTTGCATAATGTCTTATCTGAAGAAATATTTTCAGAAATTTTATCAAACTTGGTACACATACTACATACAAAGCTGACTTGACTTTTGCGTATCTCGTTCATCCTTTGTAATATTTTGAAAACGGCGTCAATTTTTTATCTTTATGATGGATACACATCCCAGAAAAAATTTTCCCTGATCTTATTAAACTGTGATCTCTTATATTACTTAGCAAGCTGACTTATCTTTACAATATTTCGTGTATCATACATTAATGCATATTATTAATTAATATTCCTAGATAACATATTTTAGGATTAAATTGCACTCACTTTGAGGAAAGTATGCTTAGCAGTTATGCTGGTAACTTCTTGTTTACTTTTAAAAAGTTAATTTTTTTTTTAAATTTTAATTTTAGAACATTTTGTTTGAATGTATGATATAATGTCAAATGCTTATGCCCCACCTTCAGCGAAGACATACCCAATCTATTTCCAATACAATCAATCAAATAATCTTAATCTCAAAAAAAATTTAAAATACATATTTGGTACTACAACTCACGTACAAGACACGTGGCGGCTACCCCCCCTCCTCCTTTTCATCCCTCACGCTCACCAACTTAGCCACGCGCTGTTGATTTCCGATTAAATTAATCAAATGGTTTTTCAAAGATTTTAAAAATTAAAAAAAAATAATGAAAGTTATTATGCTACACATATTATTTTAATTATGATGCATGCAAAACGTCGACTTTTCGACCTCGATATGCTTGCACTACTTTAAAAACATGGCAGACGACAGCATCAAAACAGCATCAGTGTCTACAAGGAAATTGTTTGTATTTGTGTAACCAGACACTATATCATCCTTCCTATGACATCCCTTCTACACCACCGTACCCTAACCTCTCCCATGACATTTATCGTTCCCTCCTTCACTCCCTATACTTTTTCCCAGGCTTCATTACACTTGTGCCTACAAACATTTTTTTTTGTTCGTGTAAATTTACATACGACTGAGTAAATTATTTACAATGCCGTCAAACATGATTAAGTTGTAATAACAGTCAAATTGGATAAGAAAAAATTTTCTGCGATATATATATATGCCTACATATCTTACTGCATTGTAAAAACATAGAAAATGTTGTATATGTGTGTATATGTATGCATGTATGTATGTGTATATATATAATAATATATATTTATATATACACACACATATACATATACTTTTTATTTGGGGGCCGCAGTTGGAGCAGTAGCCTAGCTATAGGACGATCCAGACTCGATTCCTGGAGCGGTCGGTCCTTGGATTTTCGCATGTGAGAATCATACAGAACGATGTCGCTGGTCTGAGAGTTTTCTCGGGGATCTCCTGTTTCCCTCGCCCCTTTATTCCGGCACCGCTTCGTACTCACATCGTGTCACCCGTCACCAGCGCTAAAGACCTAGATCTTAAATGCTGACCAATATAGCTTCACTTTCTTTCTTCGAAATTGTTTCAGTCAAATCTTTCTACTTTCCGATCGGACATATCAATCAGTATTTTTATGTACACAATAAACATACTTTTGTTCACTGATTGGGTCTCTTGCAGATCTTCTTGTACACATGTAGGATGTCGATGCGTGGGAATGCGTTTATCACACTGGGGCATGTTAAGGAATTGGGCTTTACGGTGACACAGAATTTGTTACAATGACGGGAGTTAGGAGAGGAGTCGGCCACTGTCTTTGTTAAGGAACCATCCCAGCTTTCTTGGAGCAATTTCGAGAGACCATGGAAAACAATCAGGATGGCCGGAGCCGGGGATCGAACCCGTGTCCTCCCGAATGCTAGGTCCAACATGTTACCGTTGCGCCACCTCGCTCGGTCACTGGGTAGGGGGGAATGAAGTCAGAAGGGCTGAGCAAGGAATAATACATATTATGGCAACAGGCAGCAAAGTCACGGGTAAACTTTTTGGAACAAAAGCTATGCTTCACTTTCATATGAAGGGGCCGCAGTTGGCACAGAGTCTAGAGCAACGTCTTCCACCAATCTGATCCGGGCTTAATCCCGAGCTGGGTCTGTCATCGGGTTTTCGCACGTGCCAGACAAAGCCGCTGTTCAGCAGGCCTTCTCGGAGAGCTGCTTTCTCGCCCCTCCTATTCCAGCGCCACTCAATTTTAACGCATCATTTCATGTCGTCCATCGGAGCAAACAAATGCTTACAGGCTGCAGGTCGCACATATGCATCCGGGGTGCGATTACCTGGCCTTCGGGTTCCGGTACCATCCTCATACGACATTTATTTGATGTACTTTCGTATGTCGATGCACCACACCTTCGTAAGTCTTCTTATGTCTAAAAGGACTATAACTGCGAGCAAATGTTTTTTTCCACACTTTTCACATACGTTAATCTGTCAGGATTGTAATGGCTCCCGTTACCATGACGCCGAACATTGTTCAGGAAACCGAATAAATTATCACAGTATGTGCACTGACTGGATTTAGAAGAATTCGCCTCGCAAAGTTGAAAGGTCAACCCACTAGTTTACGGACAATGCCGATGGAGTTGTCGACAATGCTGCGAGTGTGTCTGAAGAGATTCATGAGACTCAAGAGCTGCTGAAGTAGTCATTCTAGGAGTAACCGATGGTACCACCAACACAGCTGAAGAATTTGATTTAACCATTGGCAACATAGCAGTTTTGTTGAAAGATGTCGATAGTCCTTACCACTCGGATGATAATGCAGTGTCTCGTTCATTCATGTAGGCTATATGTTGTCGATCGTTTGACCTCCAGGAGCTATATAGGCGATAGTCTTTCTTCTGCATCCACAGACAAATTTCGAATTCCTCCTGTCCCTGCATATTTACATAGTAACTTAAGAGTCATGTACGAGCAGTATGGTGTGAACTTTGACACATCAAGACAGGCTGGCAATTGTAAACAAGAAACATAGCATCATACAAATTTCCAACCTGTCAACCAGATGAATATAAACTTCTGTGGACTTTGAGCGAAAAAGCTGCCAGGGTAGTACAGTTTCCAGGAAATCCTGCTGTTATTATTTTAATATTATAGGTCATAATCTGACCTTTTACAAGTCACAACCTGACTTTTTGTACCAGTGGTGTCAGGAACACAGTGTGACACCATCCGGCATTTACCTCTAAGCCCTTATTGATCTCGTATTCCACCATTTTGTGTCGTCTGATGCATCGCATTGTCTTCCCGACATCTTCTGTGGCCATGCACGCAGATGCCGAAACCACAGGCACCATCCAGGACACGTGTAAGTAGTGTAAATAGTTTGTGTGTTTAAATCAGTGTGTGTATATTATAGTATAAAATTTCTAAATAGTGAACAGTGTAAGTAATTTCTTATATATCTGTCGCAGTGTGTTCTTTATTTTACATGTCCATTTTGTGATCACGTGCAAAAGAACTGAGTTGCAGATCGGCAACTTCTGTTCTTTACTACAGTTCAGTGAAATCAACACGAGGTGCAAAGAACGACACTCACATATGTTTGTCTATGGCACACTGCCCGCAAAGTTAAAAGTGTATTAATGAGTGTATTTTTAAGTATTTTTCAGGTATCTACTGGGGATACAGGAGGACGAGGCGCCTTATAACATCGCCCTCCACCAGGACATTGTGCTCACACACAGTGCCCTCTGGTTAAAACCAGCGCCCTCCCTAAAATGAAAAGGAAAATTAAATAAAGAAATTAAACATAGTTCCCGCTTCCCTGCCCCACTCTTACTTCACAACTCTGCTAATAACCTGGACCTTCCTTCTTTTCCAGTGCCATTTTTATTTTTAATGCATGTAACTGCTGAGTGGTTACACTCCTATTCTGTCGAGAGGGTTTTTACGGTACTATGCCGGTTTTTCCCTCTCTCTTCTTAGATTATAGCTTAGCTATAGGTACACTTAGGGAGATAGTCATGGCCCCAATCGCGGTCATGTTTGCCCAATCCCTCTCTACCGCGATGCATGCCTCCTCTGCATGAAACTTTTCTCCTGTAGACGTATTGGGCTCAGCCCTGAGACGCACTTAGTCCCGCTCCTCCCCCGGGCCTCTACCATAACACAGTTGATTAGGGTAGGTTAGGAAAAAAATCGATCGAGTCAAGTAATTCTACCCCACCTTACCCAGTGATGAATAAATAGCTGAAGCTATATGCTTGAATTTAATTCCTTCAACGCCTTTTTTTCACCTTCCTGGTGCTCGCTCCTCCTAGGAGGTAGCGGCCTACTCTGCCATCCTGGTGCTCGCTCCTTTTAGGAGGTAGCAGACCACTGTTCCATCCTGATGCTCGCTCCTTTAAGGAGGTAGCGGGTCCAATCCACTCTCCTGATGCCTTTTCCCCCTGGAGGTAGTGGCCCAGTCCTGCCCTGGTGCTCACTCCTTTTCAATCGTAGCGGCCCACTATTTATTCCCTGGTGCTCGCTTCATTTCGATGGTAGCGACCCATTCCACTCCATCTGGAGAATTCGCTCATATCGTATGCTATACAGAAGTTGTATGTATGGTGTAGTGAGTGACCGACAGCCCAGTTCCAACCACTTTCAATAGATGTTGTGGCGTGGACCAGCCCATAATAGGTTCTAACAATCATTCTCTCCAGACAGCGGCACACAGGGTACAGCTCGGCTGTCGATCCCGACCCTGACGTTTCAAGAGTCTTAGAGCTGTTCCGAGAATAACCTGAATTGGCCAGCTGGCGCCCATCCTAACTCTCAGAATCACCTCTCTGACAAACCCTGTAACGACCGCGTGTCTCAAGTGGTGTCGGTGGCACACAGTAGCGAGTTTATGAACCTGATTAACTTCTGCGACTCTAGGCTATACTTTCAGGCTCGAGTGGACGTTCCTTTTAGATTTCTGATTCGGTTCTCTTGTTCTCCTTTTACCCTACCATCCTTCTTCTGGCACATGAGCAGCGGCGAGCTCTGGCCAAGTGAGCTGTAGTGTGTGGCTAAGCCTACTTTCCTACCTAGTCCGATCGGAGACGGTTCGTCTTGTATATTCATGTGAGCACGCATGCTCCACCTTTATGGTATTTGGGGACTATGTCCCCAGTGAAGCGCAGAAGTGGCTGCCTTCATTGTATTAGCGTAACTACGTTGCATGGATTTTCCAAATTGTTGCTTCCAAGTGCTTAGCCAGGATTTCTTTTCGGGGGTGTTCACTGGCACCCCGTACTTGGGCGGGGGTCTGGGGCTCCTTCCCCGGGAACAATTTGATTTTAGGGTGCAAATTGGTGCTATTTAAGCAAGTTTGGATTTTAATTTTATCAATTTTCCCCGACATTGTGATATTTTGAATGATGCATAAGTTTTATTTTTTAATTTCGTTGGTGTATGGACACCCAAAACACACCCCTGGCTACGCCCCTGCTGTTTTGGCACTATCTTATAAACATTTACTGTTTTGGTTAGTGGTTAGGGATTTTGTATGTGTTTGGTATATTTCTATAATTGAAGGGTGCTCCCGAAAAATGCTGTATGGTATTCCCTGTTTTTATGTGTGCTGATAAAATACAACGTAAAAAACGTATCTACCACCCTCCAGTATGTTATACCTGTGGAAAGTAACTTACCAATGTTTAGCACTGTAACGGTTAAAGTTGCTGAGATATGGTCAATTAATGTAACCTTATAGTGGAATAATGCTGTATAAGACTGTGTGTAGGCTACAGCACTGTTCCATGACAATGTGACAAAACTTGCTGCATATCTACACATAATACAATGACTTTATTGTTTACCTATGGTAATTCAGTGTTTTTTAAAGCAGAATATGATTGCTCCTCTTTGGAATCATGCCAGTCACTCTCCAACTTTACCTTTGCAGCATCAGTTTCATTGTCTGCAGCAATGAACTTGTGATACAATATATCGCAATATTTGCATGTATCAGACCTCGGTATGCCAAACCGCAATGTTGGAAAGTCAGTGTGAAACACTTGTTGATACACTGTTCTGCTGATTATTTTGTCTAGGTGCATTATTTTTAACAAACGAAACATCTTCGACGAGTTCAGGTCAGACTCAGGCACTCTTGTGATGATGTATGCTACTATAGTGTGAGTCTTGCCTTGGGAAAATATTTATACGTTCACGAATCAAGCATCGTACATTATGGGTTATTGAATGTGGCCTATTCATAAGTGTACTGAAATACTATCCTTTAACTTTTTCTGAAGTGTCTGAATTCTCCTCTGCATTATTGAAAGTGTACGTAGTAAGTTTTTTTGACATACCTCTTTTCCATAGAGCGTGTAATTGTATGTTGCAGATCGGCGCGACGTGGCATCCGTTTTCCCCTTTTTGCATCTTTGAGGCTCTTTCAGCTGCATGCAGTTCACCAGAAATCATGATTATTCATTATATGACAAATTATGATAATGTTCGTATAATTTCACCTTCTGATTAAAGTCTAGATGATGGCAACCAGGTTTCACACAATTATTTGGGTTGCAGACCCAGTTATTTAAGGTAAATCGTAACACATATTCCACAACTTGAATATAGGCCATTCGGAATAAAGTGAGCACTAAAGATTTAACCTTTGAAAAAAATCACTAGCCGTTATTGCATATACATCACCACTAACAAGAGTTACTTTACTGCTTGTATGGTTGGTAGCAATTTATTGTACGTAGTTCCGTGTATTTTCGTATTTGAATACAACATTAGTGAAAGAACATATGACGAACTCGACCTGTCTGTATTTAATACACTTCAAAATATTTACTTATGATCTTATTGACATTCATACATACATTATAATTAGACTTGATTGGCGTGAGAATTATGTGACGCTATCGCCCACCTCGAGTCGCAGTGGTCGATACAGCTTGCTCCGTGCTTCAGACAGTTCAAAACTCCACCAACAGGTGGCATCAGAGTTAGGTTCTCGCCGCCAAATTGCATATTTGGTTGCATAATATGCGTACGTTTGCCCGTTTTGAGTATACACACATTCAAAAGTATTGGAAATTACTTTGAGTATCATTGCCGAAATGATGT
>PNEQ01046668.1:69742-81033 GCA_003012365.1 Medauroidea extradentata | reverse complement strand
TGTCAATAAGATCATAAGTAAATATTTTGAAGTGTATTAAATACAGACAGGTCGAGTTCGTCATATGTTCTTCCACTAATGTTGTATTCAAATAGGAAAATACACGGAACTACGTACAATAAATCGCTACCAACCATACAAGCAGTAAAGTAACTCTTGTTAGTGGTGATGTATATGCAGTAACGGCTAGTGATTTTTTCAAAGGTTAAATCTTTAGTTCTCACTCTATTCCGAATGGCCTATATCACCGAAGTGTGTGTGAGAGAGAGAGAGAGAGAGAGAGAGAGAGATTTTGTTAGCACTTAACATCGTTGTCTTTAGCGCTAGTGAGGGGTGACATGAGGCGAGGATGGAGCAGTACCGGAATGAAAGGACGGGGAAACGGGAGATCCCCGAGAAAACCCGCCGACCAGCGGCATCATCCGGCACTATTCCCACATGCGAAAATCCGGAGACCAATCCCGCCGAGAAGCTAACTCGGATCTTATTGGTGAGGGTGAGAACTCTTGCTGCTTCATCAACACGCGGCCCATTAGGTGTGAAAGTTGACCTGATATATTGTAATTTGAATGTTGTCTTGCATTGTGAGTGGCATGTCTTGAATGTTAGCAGTACGTATGCGAATAGTTGTTTAAAGTAGTATACCAGTGGCGGGGACTGTGACGGACGATGTAGGAGAGTGACGTAGGCAGTGAGGACTGACAGCTCGTGCAGAACAAACACACGTGCTTGCTGGTGACATGAACACTCTCAGGAAACATGACCTCTACAATAACATTACTTCTATACGACATCCGGTGTCTACTCTCTCACAACTGGATCACAAGACGTCTTCCTCCAGCACGCTTACAAACTGCTCATACATACACTGTCTTCGTCTACTGTCTTCGTGTCGCACACATTCTATACAGATAATAACCTGTAACTACTTGTTTACAGTCATTATTTCACTTACTCTTAAGAGGTCGTGGTACATAATTCAACGCTAAAAGAATTAATCTTAAGATTCTTGAAGCCAATTTGCGAAAGTTAAACAATAGCAATCATAGACAATAGTTTTAGCCAAAGTTTTAAACAAAATTGTTTCCAGTGTTACGAACTTCTGGGGCACAATCTCTGACGCCGGAACCTCGTGCATTTAGCTGCGGCGCAAGAGATCACGCGTAACGATTTGGTAATTTTGGATAAATATTTACCCATAAGTAGGGCCACGATTTTGTGGCGAAAAGATTTTTGCCCCACTTTGTTTCAGTGACTCACGCGCACATCGGCAGTTCTGTTTCAAGGTTATTGGCAGCGTGTCTTTGTTCAGACACGTTTCTCATTTTACTGCACCAATCAGAATACGATTACTGTGAGTCTGTACGTCTATAATTTGCCAAGGCGAGTGAGAGTAAAATCATCCAACCACAGACGATGTAGCAGAGCTGCAGGTGTGCATATGACGCATCGAAACCAAATGTTGCAAAAATCTTTTCGCCATAAAATCGCGGCTCTACCCATAAGGTTGACAAATACCATTATCTAGGTTTGTCATTGAGTATTTTATCCATATTGGCTTCGAAAAAAAGCGTAGAAATCAATTGATGTTTTCAGCATTTATTGATGTATTACGCACTCTTAAGAGGGCGTAGTATATTAAAAGCGCTGAGTTCTACAATTGAGATCTACACTTTTTGAAAGTAAATGTAGAAAAACTACAAAACCACAATCCTTGTTAACTGTATCTTCCAACTTGATTAACAAACATTTACCCAGAATTTGTTAAGCATGATCTTTTGCGCCGCAATAAAATATACGAGATTTCGGAGTCAGAGATTGTTCTTAAGATATACGGTACTGGAGAAAAATTTTTTCTCAGAAAGTTGGCAAAAACTATTTTCTGGGATTGCCAATTTTTTTTGCTAATTGGCTTTAAAACAGATGATTTTAGCGCTAAATTATATACCACACACTCTTAACGACATTAAAAATGTGTCTTTACTTTTAGGTAGAAACTAGAATTCGTACACCTGTTCGTTCGGGAGGTTTTCTCAACTGTGACTAGGCATATTTGACAGCTGTTGGAAGGCACTGAGTGAATAATAAAGTGTCAGCTGAAAGTTATCCAGTTATGGGGTATCACTGCGTCGGTGAATAGCCAACGGGAGGTTGTAACATATATTGTTGAAATATAGTCTACACTGTAAATAACATTTTTTTGTAGTTTTACGAAAAATACTTTGGAAACTTATTTCCAAGAAACGTTATTCTAAACATTTCAGAAAAGTCTTGTAAATATAGCCTACAAATATATCTGTACATTTACAATAATTTTGTATACTTACAAATAATAGTTCTAAATTTTTACAAGTTAATTCGTGTACATTTTACAACAATTGTTTCATGAAGTGTCTGAAAAATTTCTTTGGGAATCAGTTTTCAAGATTTTTTTTTTTGTAAAATTGCAAAGTATTTTGTAAAATTTGACAGTCCGTTGAAGGTTACTTTTGTTTCACGCCAAACACTCTGCTCATATAAATATATCACACTAGTCCACTCAGGTATTCGGAGAATTTAGACAACTTTAATAACCTGCTATGCCCTTGTTGTTGTGCCTACGCTGATAAATGTCCTGGCATTAGTTTACAAGCATTTTCTTATAAAAGTACGAATTTTTTTATTGTGTACAGGTCAGACAACCAGCTAATTTTTCTAGACTCTGCTGATTCTCGTTTAGGGAAGTTTTAACAAATTAAATAAGTGAGCAACCACTTGTAATCTGTGGAGACATGCAACATTCCCGTATTTTTACAACAGACTGCAATCCACTTGGCTGTAGGATTGGTCGACGTCTTCCGTTGGCCGACGATGTCGTGGCCAGTCACGAAGAATGCTTGTAACCATTATTAGTTCAATGTCAAAGGGCCCGACCTCATATACGTAATTGAAATACTGCATAGACTCTCGTGGCTAATGTAATACAGGTTGTGTACTGGTATGTACAGGGAAGTGTATTCTAGTGTATCACCAAATAATAATGAGAACTTCGCAGGTCACTAATCAGGTAATAAAGAATGCAGTTTCGCGTGGAAGAAAACTGACTCGGCAAACTAAAACACGTACGTCCACCAGGTATAAGTCCTCTTAAGATTTAGGCAGTGAGTTCGCGAAATTGTGTGGTTCTTACCCGGCTCACCTAACTTCGTGTCGGGCTTGAGGTTCGTCCTGGCTGACAGGAACTAATCCATAGATCTTAGGAGGACAATTTGAGAACTTATAGCCTTTCATCATTATTGAACCTCGAGACGTGTTACTAATGGCGTAAGCTGGAAATTAAAATTTGTACTTGTAATGTGCCGATCATAAATTAAGGACTGTATTTTTCTTAGGATAATATCGAAAAGGTGTTTCTGTTTGTAACGAAAAAAAAAAATATATATATATTAACATAGTCTTAACATAATGCTTCATCGAATAAACGCGAGTGTCCGGATATAAATATTTAAAAAATGGTGTAGCTTAAATTTTGGTATTAGGGTTATGAGTTTACATATTTCGTAAGAAAGAAGCAAAAATACACAAACTATTAAAATAAAGCTTAGATTATCAAATTAATTGCACAAATAGCAAGTCTGCATTCTTGAATCACAAACTTATACTTTAATTCAATTTTATATTGGTGTATTTCAGCTAGGGATGCCACGTCATAAAATATCGAAAATATAATCGAAAAAGGAATCGGAAAGAATCGTGATATCGATAATCTTTCTATTGTGGTAAATCAGTAACTGACCTACATATAAAACTACAACTTCTCAAAGAAAATTGCGTAATTTCAGAAAGAACAGTGCTCCTACCGGCGAGAGCTGATATCAAATAACATTTCTCGCGTTTTTATTATGACTTTCCTATATTGTCGTTGTAAGATAATTGACTATACTAAGACCACGGTCACACTTGAGGTCTTAAACATGTTTAGTTGAACACATTCGTCAGACATGTTTGATCGCGTTCAAAGCTACAAAAAAACGTTTGCGGGGTTGCTCGCCTAAACCAAATAAAATCAATAAACATCCTAACCTCACAAAATTGGCGCATAAAATGTTCCATATTTAATTATTATCACATATACACCTAACATTCGTGATTTTTTATTATCATGTTGCATCTAACTGCGATGCTGCTGTGTGTAAAGCGGATGTGAACATTTTACACTTAAAATTTATTTCAATTTGACGAATGTAAAATTTCGGACAGAAAATCAGCCAAATTTGTTACACGGCTCGTTACTCCAAGTAGCCAATAGGAGAGAAGCATCTGCAATATGAACTTGTTCGGCACTCGTGTAACCACTGCATAAAGCTGGACATGTTTATGTCAAGTAGTTCTGTGTGTAGTGTGACAACGGCCTATGGCAGACACTTTCAGTTAGTCACTGTCTTCTCTCATCATTGTTATAACAGTCGAGTGTCACCTCTCGCTTATTTCTCCGCTGTGGAACCTGTCAGTATTTACACTTTCGAGAAAGGATAAAGTAAAAATATTAGCACAATAAACAAGGTTATTGTAAGTAAATTAGATGCACACCACAAAACGTCTGTGTATTGTTTTCCACGGAGAGTTGTAATAATATTTTCTGAACAAAGACAAGTAGCTGAGAGAAAGCAAACACTGAGCGGAGACTGGTGGGCAAACATGGAAGGTACGTTGCCCCCCGTGTTTGCAGACATCTTGTAGCTGTGTTGATACAACAAACACGCTCTAAACAACGCAGTTGTCTTGTTGCGAGGGTCGAGACCTGCAAGGTCGCAAGGCACGTGATGTCGTCTCTATGACCGACCTTGACGTCAGATATTCTTATTGCTGCACGTCGTGCCTGACGTTTTATCGGTAGTAAAGTCTTAATTATTTTAATGTTGTTTCGAGTACCTTTCAATGTACAGATAATACCGTCTGTATTTTCTTCCAAATAATAATTTTTATTTTCTATAGTTTTGTTTGGATTTGTCACAAGTTTGGTACTTTTTTTTAGAACTTTCACATACTGCTACTTAACCTATTTATAGAAACTAGCAAATTTCGAAAATTCACTTGAGAATATGTTAGATTTCAAACTTTTGTACAAGTTAATTTCTTTTGATAATTTATCACTGTTACAAAGATTTTTCTTTGTAGATTGTGCACCTATGAGATATGTGTTTGCAAACACTCACTGACTCTTGCGTTACATTGTCAAACATACAACTGTGCACTCACTGGAGGAGAAGCAAATGAACTAGAAGCTGAGATAAGAGTGTACACAGGCCTGTGGAGTACAACCTGCTGGCCGTCGAACCCGCTAAATATCCGGGTCTGTACACTTTTATCAGTATCCATAGCCATTCTTACTTTTCGGGAGACTGTAACATTTCATTGCTTTTCATAGCCTTAATTTACGAATTTCATAAAATTCTGAATTGAATTTTTAAAAATTTACGTGAGCTTCATTCGTATCAAAAATTCATCTTGATATCTCAACGGGTATGCGAGGTACAAATGATTAAATGTAAACACGTTTCATTTCTTTTAACGGATTTCAAGGACGAATTTCAAAAATCCTGAAATCACATTTTAGACATTTACGTCAACTGTAATTTAACGCAAAAACCATTTCGATATTTGAACTGGTTAAAAGACACGAAGTATTAATTGGAAACACTTTCTATTTGTTTACCGACTTCGCCATCAAGTGTTAGTATAACCAAGCTGCAAGTTGAGCTTACTCTGCAGCTGGCTACGTAGCTATAGTTGCCATGTGGATACTGTCCTTAGTCTATTCCTGCCAAACAATTGTCCCGGGCCTTAATTATAGTCATAGCATACATACCATAGTCATAGCATACATACCTTGAATATGAGAGAGTATTCGGATGTTATAAGTAGTACTTGTTGTATGATGACTCATTTACCTCGAGCGAGACAGATGAAAGCAGGGGCGGGTATTTCTATAGGAATGTCTCTGAATGTCAGCCATATTTTATTTTTGTTCCAGGCTCCTGGCGCAGGGCGCTAGTATACAATATATAGCTCTACAGGTTTAAGAGTAATCGTGAATTTATTGAAAACACATTTCACGTCTTTTCACATCCCTTAATTTTCGAACGTCGAAAAATCGATAAATTGGGCAATATGCATTTGTTTACGCAATATTCCGAAGTAAAAAAAAAACACTCGATAGCTCACTATGTTAATGAGATCTCTGGTATCTGTTAAAAACACATTTCGGAATTTTTCACCCCCTTAATATTCGAATTTTGAAAAATCCTTTCTTAGTGCTCACCTACGGCCTATGAAGAACTCATATGCGTAATTTGATGCTTCCAGACCCAACGGTTTGGGCTGTGCGATGTCTGTTAGTCAGTCAATGTTTGAGTTAATTAAGTAGATGAACTAAACGAAATAAAATGTAGGTATTTAATATTTTAAAAAATTAGGCAACAGAACATTTCCGGCTGTACAGACACGTTTAAAAAAATCGAGTTCCACAAATTAAATATCTAGGTGTTTGTATATTTACATCTCGAATTTGGAAAAAAAAAATGCTAACATTACGATAGTGACGAAACCTGAACTTACTGCTTGTTTGGCATCAAGTAATGCTATTATGCTATCAGGTAATGAAACTACAAAAACTGTTATTTTTAAATATTTTTTTAATATTTTTACTATTTTATTTCATTTATATTTTTCTTACAAATGTTTCAAAGTGAAGTCATGCACGAGGGCGCAAACATTTTCAAGAGACTGCCCATTGGTGCCTGTACTCTCAATGTACAGTACATCCAGAACAATATTACAGGCTAATGGCTTGCGTAATATTTCTGTTCTTTCAAGAATCCCTGCGGGTATGTAAACATTAATAATAATAGTTATAGTAAAAGTTTTGCCGAAGGCAGAACGCACTGGATAACCAAACAACAATTTGGCAGTTAAGTTAGGACACGGTCGTAGAAGAACAGGTCTGGACACTCGCCTATCTAACAATGTATTTTGCTTGACCTCCTTGTTGTTTGGCTGTAGTTCGTCAAGTTACCGAGAATGTTGTGCGTGTTTGGTGCTACTTTCAGGGCGGTCGGGCTCAAACACCAACCAATTTTTTTTTTCCAGAGTTTACATTATAAAGTAAATAAAGATTGCTTAAGCCATAATTTAGGATTGTGAGCGAAGGGATTATTTTATAAATTGATAAAAAAATACGTTTTGATAAAACGTGAAAGGGAAGTGGGCGGAGTTTGAGCCCGACCACCCTGACAGTAGCGCCAAACACTCACATATTCTCGGTAACTTGGCGAACTACAGACAAACAACAAGGAGGTCAAGTTTCCCAAGGGAGTGTCCAGACCTGTTCTTCTACGGCCGTGAGTTAGGAGAGAAACATTGGACGACTTGAAATGATGCGGAGCTCCGGTCTGGTGTGGGATACAATTCCTACTTTCATGGATACCGCAACCGAACATAATCTTTATACAGGCGTTTGGCTTCACATGTCCCGGATGAGTTTCTGTAAAGAAAATTGATTATTTGATTGGAATTTGCCGCTTTTTAAGGTAAACATTTATCTTATGCATCAAGCTTAGTTTCCCCCATTACTCTCCCCCTGCGGTGTGTCATCAGAGGACGTGTACCTACCTCAAGAAGTCCATTATCATCCTTGTTTGTTGTATGACTCAATTTAACATTATGTAATTACCACAGTAAAATACTCAAGAAATTAAAAAAAACTTAGGTTCCATATATAAATTATTATGTCAGAAGAGGCCCATATTGAGCCTGTATACATACACACACACACACCTACACACACACACACACATATATATATTATATATATATATATATATATATATATATATATATATACATATAATTCTCGTGTCACTGTGTTTGTTTCCATACTCCTCCGAAACGGCTTAACCGATTTCAATGAAATTTTGTACATACATTCGGTAGGTCTGCGAATAGGTTTTTATCTATTTTTATACTCCTTAGTGCTATTGTTTAGTAAATATTTTTAATTTAATAATTTTAGTACCCGGTCGGTAACTGTGTAAGTGATGATTCATCATGATCAGTTATCCCCACGAGCTGATACCTGTCTATCCCCACAAGGTGTTGCTCCTTTATTATTATTATTATTTATTAATTTATTTATTATTATACCTCTTCCACTTATGTATCACATCCTTACACACTTAAAATAAGTTATTTGTGTGACAAAAGAACGTTTGTCGGGGCAGCTAGTATATACAGGAAGTTTCTTAAAATGTTCACATATCCTGACGTTGACAAAGTTGTATGCAATTAGATGGTAGCCACGCCCGCTATTTTCATAACGGAGGAAGGTATCAACCATACTTTGCTGCTGGTTTGAAGATCCCAAAAGCATTAAGCAATGCTGAAAATATTGTATTGTTATGTCAATTAGTTTCCGATATTTTGGGAAAATACGGTTTACAAGTGGGATATTTGGGGGCTCATAACTCCCATCATATTACATTTAGGTGGACAGTGCATAACATGTTTTCGTCTTCTTTTTTTCCAGAGGAACACGCATGCGAAGTTTGTCCCCCTATTTTAAAAACACCTTATATATGTATATATATATATATATATATATAGCACACGAATGTGCTTTCTTGCCTTTTATCGCTTCTCACCAAAATTCACACACAGTTCACCATCTCTCTAAGTTCTTTACGTATGAGGACAAAATAGGAGGGCATGCGTACTTACAACTGTAGCAGAAATTTAATTAAATTTTTGTAAATGAAATATTTTTTCTGACAATATATTTTCTTTTTGCGAATTATTTTACACACTTCTAAGTTAATGTAAATACATTACATTGACATGCTTACACATTCCCCTCACTTCAGTACTTAATTTTTTTTTAAAATAAAGATTTTTGCAGAAAAATTTATCAAAATAGGCTATATATTCTTTTTAATTTTTATGATTTAATAATGCCTTGTATGGAAGTTCCATTTTTTTCGGTAACCCTCCTACTTTGATAAAATTACTAAATACATTTCAGAGAGATTGCATGCTCTGCAAGCAAGATGTGACAATCATTATAATACAGTGCAACTTGAAAATAAGGGTGTAAAGATTTACTGGTAATTCTTTGAAAGTCTGAAAAGCTGTCCTATCTAATTTGCACCAGTTTGTGTAAAATTTACTATACATTAAAATAAGTGCCAACCTCTAAAAATATTTTCAGTTTAGGCCAAAGCTGCTATGTTAATAATACAAACATAAATGTATAAAATACCCTAAGGTATTGCCATACTATGGGGTAACATTACACCACAATTTTTTCGTTCAAAATAACTGTTAGCATCTTCTTAAAGGGATTAAAATTTCACCTTACACAGCAGTCATAAACGACATTACTTCACTGTAAATAGTGTTTTAGAATTTATAAGCGGGGTGGTTCAAAGTTATCCAGGGGGGAGGGGAGTGCAAAGTAACCTCACTTAATGGTATATGAAATATAAATGTAATTTTCTTTCTTACTTGTTTAAATTAAGCTTTTTAAAAGTGTTACATTTGCTTTAAACATGTATATTCTATTAAAATTTTTTTATATATGAAGTGAAAATATATCAACCCAATCAATTTCATCCCTTTACACTGTTGATTGTTGTCTACTTGAAAATACTTATCATTACAAAATTTTTAGCTTTTTAATCACTTTCAACTTATATTTTAAGTTTTTTAATATTAGCATTCCTTACTATATATTACTTGTTATTTTAAACTTAAAGGAATATCTGTGTACATTCTAAATGTCACCACAAATCAATACGCTATATTCTGACAAAAATGTAATGTAGTAACATGTTTTTAAAAAATGAAAAGTAATGCAACAAGAATATTTCTGTAGCCTGAAACTGTGCTGTATATCATAAAGGAAAACTGGGAAGTTAATAACTTGGGAAGGCGTACAAATGTTTGCAATTTTTAAAAATATTCTTATTTTAAATTAAAAATATGTACAGTAAAATCTATTATTTTACGTACCGGTACTCTGCGTAGCTTGTAGTCGTATAGGAAATTCGACAATATATAAAAATATTTCGATGTGTGTTAATTTCGAGACAAATGTTTCAAGTTAAATCCATAATTAGTACTCTATTTCAGAAAAACCTTTTATAGTGCTGTGTCGTAGTATAGAACTGTCCAACTGTGTAATTGACATGTAATTCTAATCATGGGTGACTACTTCATTATTTGCAATTTTTTTTCGGATAACGAGAACTAGAATCTTCACTATCAGATAAATAATCAGATATGATGTGTTTTTACACACTATCATGTACATTACAAAAATAACTTGTTAATCAGCCACTTGAGTATAATGCAAATGTGTACTGAACAGTGATAAGGCAATGTAATGTTGTCCATGTACAACATAACTCTACTATTTTTTTTATATAAAAAAAGGGAAACATTGTGTACAGCACGCTCCATGTAAGGTGGCGGGTAACGAGTTGGAATGTGTTGCATATAATATTACTACCGTTTTAAATTCGAATGGCTAATTTACATAGGTCGATTTCATTCCGGTATTTATAAGCTACTAGGTGCTTCTAGAAAAAAAACTTTTTTTAAAGTAACCCATCGTCACTGTTAATCAATAGGTCTATACCTACGCAATTCTTTCTCACTATAAACATCTAAAACTTACAAAAATATGTAAGTTGTATTATTCGTTATCATAAAACAATATCAAATCCTAGTAGCAAAATTACTTTTTACAGAAGTTAAAATACATTTCGAACATTATGTGTTACAAGAAAATATAAAATATATTCTGTGTGTAGATTAAATAACATAAAAAATATGAAACCTGTTTGATTGGATTAGTAGAATTCTAAAATATATTTTTTGTATTATATATAGGCATATATTAATATAAACTCACACACTACTTCGATTAACACTTATTTGGCGGGCTATTCAAATATTGGGTAGATATTTGAATGCAATATTATTCACTATACAGAAAATAATATAAAACCCTGTGAACACATTTTGCTTCTACAGACGTTTAATGGAAGCCTATATATATATATATATATATATATATATATAAGAATATGTATATATATATATATATGTACACACACATATATATAAGAATATGTATATATATGTACACACACACACATATATATATATAAGAATATGTATATATATATGTACACATATATATGTATATATATATATATATATATATATATATATATATATATATATATATATAT
>PNEQ01046668.1:30982-69642 GCA_003012365.1 Medauroidea extradentata | reverse complement strand
TTTTTTGCCCTCTCCACGCATACCAAATCAACAAAATAATAATTTTACTTTACAAACCATCCAGTTGGCATCAATGCGAAACACTAGCGCCATATTTTGAGTGTAAAGTAAGTAGTTCTAGCAGTGGCTTATACTTGATTTCATAGCTACTTATTCATCATCACTAAGCGAAAAGCAACTTTATACCTCGGCGGGTTCGGTAGCACTCATGGATATATATAAAACACATTTCACGTCTTTTCACTCACTTTAGTTAAGTATTTCGAAATGTCTTGAAATCTTATCTCAGATATTTGTAAACGTATCTAATTGAAGTAAAAATTACGACGATAGCCCAATGGGTTGGAGCTGTACAGACGATTAATAGAAAACACAGTTTTCCTTTTTTTTACTCCTTGGGGGTAAAATTTATAAAAATCCTACAAATGCTTTTTGGTATATTCATATGAGCATCATTTTGAAGTAAACAGCAAATCTGTATCTCGAAGGGTTAGATAGATATTGATAGTTGATCGAAAATACATTTAAGGTATTTTCACCCCCTTAAAGGTTGAATTTCGAAAAATCCTTAAATTGTTTATTATGGATTTTTTATTGACTCAATGAAGTAAAAGTCTCCACGATAGGCCATCGGGTTCGAGATATGTAGACGAATTTAAGAATACACATTTTACCCCTTTTCACCCAGTAAAGCAAATAACTATTACCTACAAGTATTCGCAACTTCGGTGTGAAACAGAAATGACTAGTAGATAGTAGTGCTGTCTGTGGAATATACATTACAAGCACCTACTTGGAAATATAAGTGCTTGTAGCTTGTAACTCATAACTTGTAGACTTGCAGCTTTGTGAAATATGGGCCCTGGCAGCATGATGTGTAACGACAAATAGCACACATTTTCTCTTGCTTGTATACTGTTGTTTAGTTTCATTTATTTATTTTCGATTGAGGCAACGTAAATTTGTTATTCGCAGAGAAAATGAAGTTTTACTTTACACTATTTATTTTGCCAACGTAAAACTGAAATTATTAAATAACTAAGCTCTGTTGTCTTTTAGTTTGAGGTGGACACACAATCGAGTGTTCTCGTAGAATAGCCCAAGCTGTCCTGTATCGGTTTATATTTTATTTGGTTCAACGTTTGTTTGGACTCCAGCGATGAGAAGTACACAGCTGACGCCGTGGTGTAGTTGGTAGGGACATTCGCCAGCAAGTGGTCACGGGTTCAAATACCGTCTGTTTGAATATCGCTATAGCTTTCTACTCTGACAAACTGTTTGCAACTGGCTAGTAAACTACTGACGAAATTTTCAAACAAAACATAGTTTACTAAGGATGACATTTAGTGTGTCAACAACGGCTAACGTTATCACCCCGAAGCGCAATAGTCCATTACGAAATTGTAAACACGCGTTCATACTCGTCACAATACAGGCTTTGTTCGAGCAAGTCACAATAATAACGCCTCATTAAAGAATTCAATGTATTGCGACAACTGTCGAGATAAGCCTCAGTCTTGTCTTCTTCTGAGGAGTATTGCACACCCGAGCGTTGTTAGGGACGAGAAGCTACATCTAGGAGAAGAAATGAAGCTAATGCACATGCATAGAGAAGACAGGCTAGGCAGAATCGAAATGAGAATAAATTTTTCATAGATGTATGCTGAAGCTTATAGCGGTTTTCACAATACAGTGGCGCGATACGCCCGACGCTTGCCGTCAGCAACGAATTCCTGCTACATCTTCATAATAGAGCGATGAAATATCGCCGGCCGCTGGCGACATGAACTTCTGCTGCCTTCTATTGCCTAGAGAAATAACTTAGTAATTGTAAAAATATTAAGAAGAAACGTAAACGGAAAATAAATAAATGATAACCTGTTTAATATGCTCGCAAGAGTTTAAATAAATAAATATCAATCAGAAAACAGAGTTTACATTTTCTACCGGAAAATAAACTAAGACAAATAAATTAATTACTTTTCAACGAATCTCTGCAGTAGATTACATTCGTTTACACAAATGCCGGCAGTTTAATTTACTTTTATTAGTATAAAATTGATCTTTAACATTGTTCCAACCTGAAAAATATTTGCACGAGTGTTAAAATGTAAACAACTTTTCTTCTTCTTTGTATCCGTCGCCAGCGATGAGCGTCGAATCCAATGTCAGTCGCTCAGTCGTTCAGTCGCTCGTGCAATGTTTTCGATGCCCGTCGTTAGCGTCAAGAGACTGATTGACTGACGCTCGTCGCTGAGCGACAGGTAGCTCTGTTGTGAAAACCGCTTAAGTTTTGTTGATAAGAACAGTGTTGTGAGGCAACGAAGCCAACCACAAAAATATAAACCCAGAGAAGTACAGTTGACTTTAGCGACAAGATGCGAAAACAGTGTTTGTTTGTTTGGTTCAGTTAATGTTTGTCTCTCTTCGTTGCATCTGACTAAATGCCTCTGGGATTGTATTGTCATGGTTGGTTTATCATCACACAACACACAGATTACTTTGCCACGAAACTTAAGCAATTGAGTATGCCCGTAAGCCTATTCATTTATATTTAAAGTCCCATTGCAAGTACAGTTTGAAACATCTCAGATGATGGCGTGGCAGTCCCATTAACGTAACTATATTTGTTCTGTTATTGGTAGACACATGCACAGTTTACTAATAATCTGGTGACAGACTGTACTTCGCTGATCTATGCAAACTCGAACACGATTTCAACTTTTCATGTAATATCACCCACGTATTTGCCGGCCTCCGTAGTATAGTCGGTTGAGCACCGGTGTAGAGTACATGACGTCCTGGGTTCGAATCCTAGCACGGGCATGTCTGTTGCGTTGTCCCTTCACATCACTTCACCCTCATAGGCTCTTTAAGGATGTTTACGTCGCAAAAATTCATGCACAACATAGCGTTCGTTTTTATAGAAGTTACTTGTGACTGCATTTTCCACTTGTAAAAATTTTTAGCTCTCATAGTTTTCCCATAGCGGCAGGTCAAAGTTAATCTTTGCAGGGCATGGGAACATATTAATAACAAAAACCAAGATTCTTACTCGAATGAAATAATTTACACTGAAATTAAATATTATGGGCCATATGCTAAAATATTTAAGAAAACACAACAGAGTCCTAATGTGATTTTTAAAAAATGGAAATAAATGAAGTAAATTGTCATCATTTTCAGATTTTTTTTATAATAATTTGGAAAGGAATTTCACTGCCTCTTTTTATATCTTAGCTCATAGCCAATAATATCTAATTTCAGTGTAAATTATTTAATTCGAGTAAATCACTTGGTTTTTCTTATTCCCATGTTCCCGTAACTTACGAATGTTGACTTTGTCATGCTGCCATAAGAAGACTACGAGAGCAAAAAAATTTACAAGGGGAAAACGTAGTCACAAGTAACGTCTGTAAAACGGACACGATGTTGCGCAAATATAAAATTTATGAATTTTTGCCACGTGGACGTTGTTGCTAAATGAACGAAAAACCATCTCAACTACTTTATCTGTTTGACTGATTTACGTGCTATTGGTCGCTCTATAGTAGAACTTGTAGTAATTGGCTCAAAGTGTTCCCCGCTGTAATCCACGTCGGTGAAGGTCAGTGCAAGACGCTGAGTGAACGAACAACAGCTTGCAGTCTAGTCTGTTGTCAGAAATAACGTGAAATTAGCTGGCATCTACTTTTAGGTAGAGGTACGTTAATTTCGCGGATTCGTCTGGCAGCAGCCTAGATTTGTCAGTCCTATACACCCACTGGCCACAATCGATTACCTATTGGCTTATAACTCTACAAGCAGGTAGCAAGCGATAGCACTTCCTTATTTACTACTGGCATGCATTAGTCAAACGCGTTACGTAACAGCCACCAGCAAGTCACAGACATGACAATGTAGTATACATAATTGGCGTTCAACCTGACCTGGAATGTATCTGCGAAATTTACGAACCTCTAGGTATAGGCTATTAGGGACAGGAAATTTTCGCGAATTCAGTTACTTGTAGGCTAGAATCCATTGTACTATACATACTCAAGTCCCGACCATTTGTCCACTAGCTGCGACTCAGTGGAACAGCAAACAACGTATAGACGGGCCTTGAGTATGCATAGTACAATGGATTATAGCCTGCAAGTAACTGAATTCGCGAAAATTTCCTGTCCCTATCTATGGATAGAAACATGGAAAACTCGCGTTTACCGACGTGTAGGCTAGCCTCTAAGAACATCTGCAAACTGCGGCTGTTCATTGGCTGCTCGCTGATACAGCCACGCCATAAAATTGGAGATACATTTGTTTGAAACTTTATTATCAGCTCAGCGCCTTCCATTAGCTGTCAAATAAGTCGAGGCTCAATCACCAAAGCGACACGAACTTACAGCTGCTTGAAATCTACCTTGTACCCTAAAGAAAACACGAATTTTTCAGGTCCCTTGTTATTGGCAATACGTGGATCTAGACACTGGCCTCGTGTTTGATTGGCTACAGCGTGTTGCAGAACGTTTGCAATTGGCCAGGCCTCGTGGTAGGTTGTCCGTCAGCAGGTGTTGATTGGAGAATGACTCTCCGCCATGTTATTTATCAGCGGCGCCATATTGCTGGCTCGTTTGGGTCACTCTAAAAATAGTTTGTAAACTTACCACAATTGCGCATAGGAGCACTAATAAAGTAGGTATTGTAGAACTATTTCCTGGAAAGCCATGGTAGCACTCCCAAACGTTTTAATAAAACAGTCAAATGTATACTAAATTTACCTGGCTTGTAATGTGACAGTAGTAAAAGTTTGCATATTTAAAAGACTGAAGCAATATGTCCTGAACTGCGTTTAGGTTAATAATTGCTTGCTAAACATTTTAGGAAGTTTTTTAACAGTGAGAGTTTGTCCCCGACTGTGCTAACTTCGCTTCTGTATTATAATGTATTCTATGACAGGATAGCGGCACCAATCACACGCAGTGGCGGCGCAGTTGAGTGGCTCGACAAGGAGGACTGTGGTAACACGCTTTGCTAGCCTAGCAGTCTCTACCTGCGTATTTATGTGCTTGTGTTTTTATGTTAGACTAGCAGTTCCCCGCGGCTTTGCTCGCGAGTATTATTCGTAACTGATAATATTTACTTTAATTTAAAAACCTCTATGTACACAAGATTGGTACTTCAGTCATCAAGCGCTAGAATGTCCAAGCGGCTAGCTGAACTAATTCTGCAGCAGGATAAGTAGCTATAGCTGTCCACGCGAAAAGCAGTCCTAAGTTTGACCCTGCCACTAACAGCGACTTCGCCTGGGCCTTATTTATAGCCCTGCCTATTTGACGTTGTGGGGTAATTACAGATACCTAAGGTAAGAGGTTATTCGAATGAAAAACATCTGTTTACCCTGTGCACAACCATTGGTGACGGTGTCCTCGATTATATATTTTCAAAATAGTCACTTTAAATTTATTGACATTACAAAGTTTCAGAGGGTAAAGGTTTCACGGAAACGTATTTTGTGCCCCAAACCTGAGATTAGTGAGATGATATATCGTCGGTTTACTGCCAAAAGTGACAAAGTCAAAATGAGATAAAATTACGAACAATTGCCCAAGTTTAAAGTCTATTAGTCGTTTTCGTACTGTTGTGTCACAGTATAGTAACATACCAAATTTTTGTTAATATCTACAATTTAATACTGTTTTTAAACGAAATAGCATTTATGACTTTATCACTTTTGACAATATACCGACGATATGTCAGCTGATATTGTAGAGGAACCTAAGTGGAAAGCGAACTGCAATTTTACCCCTTTTAAAGACTACAAGTAAATTGCACTAATTCGATCTGCCTTGTAGTTTTTGTGTGCCAGAATTGAACGTTCGCACGCCGCTTTGAACGGAATTCGAGCCCAGAACCTCTCGGAATTTAGACCTGAGTGACAAACAAATGCGTCACGTAACGTCGAAATAATGCATGAAAATAAAATATATTGAAAAAAAAAAAAATATCTGTGTCCTGGGCTTATAGAGGTTGTACAACACCACGTCTCGATAGGTTACTGTATTGAAACTCCTGTATAAGTTGTTTGTCGCTGCTCGTTCCTGCTTTTCGGATCGTCTGCCTTGAATATTGACCAACTAAGTTTTATTCTTAATAGTCACGTTTCTTATTAAGAAAAATATTACACACATATTATTTTAAATATTTACGTAAGCATTACTCTGACGCGAACAACACCTCAATATCGCTACTGGTTAGATTGATATCGTGGGTTGGTGGAAAACTAGTTTCGTGTTTCTTCACCCTTTTGGGTGTCGAATTTCGAAATATTTTAAATTTACATCTTAGACATTTGTATAAGTATCCAACTGAAGTGTAAATCACATCGCTAGCCCGTTCAGTCGAATCAAAATCAATCATTCATTAAAAAAACACATATCACCCCTTCACAGTATTGAGAAACCGAATTTCGAAAAATTTGAAAACCATTTTGCGATAATTTCTATAATCATCATTCTGAAGCAAAAAATTATTGTAAATCTCGACTGGTTCGATAGATATCGAGGATTTATCTAAAACACGTTCAAGGTCTTTTCACCACTTAAAAGAGTAAATTTCGAAAAACCCTTGAATCATGTTTTAGAATACTTTATTGATATCTCGTGGACGTAAAAAACACAACATTAGCTCGCTGGGTTCAAGATATATCTGCGATTAATTGAAAACGCTTTTCACCACTTTTCACCCCTTTTCACGTTCTTAGATGGTGCATTTCGAAAATTCCTAAAATTACTTTTTAGGTATTTGAGTA
Source organism: Medauroidea extradentata (assembly GCA_003012365.1). Lineage (NCBI taxonomy): Eukaryota > Metazoa > Arthropoda > Insecta > Phasmatodea > Phasmatidae > Medauroidea > Medauroidea extradentata. Next base: position 62,852 of record PNEQ01046668.1, on the reverse strand, counting down.
AGCATCAATCCTAAACACAAATCACGTTGCTATATAAAAAACTATGGGATCGATATATATCGAATGTGAGTCGAAAACTCATATTACCCCATTTTTAACCAGTTTAGGGCCGAATTCGGAAAATATATTTTAAATGGTACTTGGGATATTTACAAAAGCACCAATTTAAAGCAAAGAGCACTTCGATATCTCGATTGATTCGATAGATATGGAAGGGTATTCGAAAACACATTTCACGTATTTTCACCCCTTTAAATAAAGAATTTCGAAACGATTTTGAGTCCTGTCATAGACATTTGTTAAAGTAACCAATTCAAGTTAAAATCACGACGATAGCCAATTGTGTTTCAAAGAAAAAGACGAGTCATTAAAAACACATTTTGCCCCTTTATACTGCCTGGGGGTCGAATTTCAAAAAAACCTGAAACTGCTTTTTGGGTATTTACGTAAGCAATATTTTGAAGTGAATATCAACTCTCTATACCAAAGGGTTCGATAGATATCGATAGTTGATTGGAAACACATTTAAGGTCTTTTCAGCCCCTTAGAAGTTGAACTTCGAAAAATCCTTAAATTGGCTAATATGCATTTTTACGAGTGTCCTATTAAAGTAAAAATCACCATGATTGGCCGTCGGGCTCGAGCTCTATCGACGTTTCTTCGGAAACACATTTCACCCCTTTTCACCCCCTTAGAGGTCGAATTTCGAAAAATCCCTTCTTATTGCTCGCCTACGACCTGAGGGAACCCCCACAAAAAATTTCACGATTCTAGGTCCAGTGGTTTGGGCTGCAGTTTGATATGTCAGTCAGTCAGTCAGTCAGTCAGTCAATCAGTCAGCTTTCATTTTTATATATAGAGATTATATACATGTACTCCATTCTGGCCCAGAACTCGTTTTGCAAAAACTAAATAAATATTTGTTATTTGTACTGAATATAAATTATTTTATTTTTTCATTGAATACCTCTCTCTGATGATATTTCCACATAGTAAACATTTTTATGACAATAGTTTTTGCATTGGAGCACATATAACACAAAAATGGTATCCTAGTGTCCATTTAGCCATACTAAAAAATCCCGGTTAAAAAAATCAAAACAATTTTTTTGCATTAATAAAATCCCCAAATGATACCATGCACTTCATGTCATCTATATTCGATGTGACGCAACATATCTGTAGGTTAGCTTTTACTACGTGAATATGCAGAAAAATAGTGAAGACAGTGTAATTTTGACTTTAACATTCTATTAAGAAAAGTACACACAAGCACACTTACACATATATGTACACACATACATACATACATATATACATTATACATACATATATACATTATACATACATGTTACAGTTGATTCATAAAACATAGCCTATACTTAACCAAGTACTAACTTTCAAAAACATGCGGAACATTAGCACTAAATTCGACTTAAGAATTTTAAAAGTTTTATGGATGCAGCGGATTTATGACTGACGGAAAATATTTTATCTCTGTTTTGAAAGTATATCGTCAAAGTGAAATGTTTAAATTGAGCCCGTTGTAGACGACAATTCGAGGTGCAAGCATTATCAACTACCGAATTCGATTTTCGCAGTCAAAAACTGATTTTTTCAACCCGACTGTGAGCTGGAACCAAAGTATCTCAAACTGTATTTAATCACAAATCAATAATTAGTTGTTTAATTTAAATTTATATTAAGTAACTGCATGGATATGGCCTGAAATAGACATTTTAATTGCAAATATGTACTTTTCATGATTTTGCAAGTATTTTATAGTGAAAGTTAATAAATAAAAGAGTGATACATTATGGCCGCGTATCCCTATTTATATTACAGTAAGTTTTATTACTTTTAATCCTGAAAGGGAGCAGATATCGTAGTACCGTTTCATAGAAATGTTGGGAATTGTTTGTACAATGTAGCCAAATTTTTTAAAATATAAGTTTTTATAATTTCGGATATTTATTGAATTTAAGAAAATTTAATTAAGTTTACGAATGTCGAATATTATAGAAACTTCTATTTTGAAAACGTTAGGTTCTATAGTATAAACAATTTGCAACATTTCTATTAACGGTTTTGCGATATCGGCCCCCTATCAGAATTTAAAAATTTAACTCACAAAAAACAACATAAATAGGAACCAGTGACAATAAGAATGTATTGAAAGCCTACAGTTTCACTTCTTTAAACTCAAGAAACTTTCTAAATTAAAAATGCGTTAGATCAGAGCACACATGTGTCGTAAAATGTAGTTAATGTGTTTTTATCTAGTCTATGGACTACGTGCGCACGGCGTCAATTGGGCTAGCTAGAAGTAGTGCACGTAGATTTACGTCGATTTACGTAGGTTTCTTGCTTTAGTTTAAGTTACGTTAGCTTAAAATCCTGATTTCAATGTATTGCTAATATTGTGTGGGTTTTTTTAAAAAATATATATTGGATTAGATTATTTTTAAGAAGTGCTAAAGATGCGTGCCATAAACTTGTGGGAATATTAAGAACTAGCACTCAATTAGATGGCCTGTCTACAGAAACCAGTACCTAGACACGTGTTTGGTTAACAATAGGTTGACGTAAAGTAATTAATCTTAACAACTGATATGAAACCTCTACACGTAAATTAGTCATTGACTGACATCAAACTGCAGCCCAACAGACGGACCTAGAAGGCTGACATTTTTTGTTTGGAATCTCTTCAGGTCGTAGGCGAGCACTAAGAAGGGAATATTCGAAATTCGTGTGGTTGAAAAGGGATGAAATGTATTTTATACGGTTCGTCTACATAGCTCGAACCCAATGAGTTATCGTGGTGATTTTAACTTCAATTACCTATATACGTTAACAAATGTCTCAGATGGGACTTAAGATGTTACAAAATTATTTAATTAAGGCCATGCACTCTAGCTTCTACATTTTTAGTGATATTAATTTTTTACGCCTAAACGAGAGCAGGCATCTAAAATCTGTCTGGCAGTTTTATTAAAAAAAGGTGTTACCCATGTTCGCTGATTTTTTCAAGGCGGTAAATGTAATGGTCACTCAAGCCTGAAAATAATTTTACTACCATTTATTACCATGCTGAATGGATTGGTAATACTTCCAAAGTGATCACACAACATGTAAGCACTGTATTCATACTCAGTGTGTCCCAACACTTTAATATCACCAGAACTGCAATTTAACTTCACGTACATCATCAGCTCATTACCAAGTTCAAACTTAACTTTCTTCTTACTGAACACAACAGGGACTTGCATACAGTTAATAACACCAATAGAAACACCAACATTACAATTAATAGCAAACGATTCCCAACATATAATATCACGAGGGTCGATATCACTTATAGGCCACTCTTTTTATAAAAACACATTTGTAACAAGTCACTACCAAATCTTGAAAGAATTCCTTTAAAACCGAAACGATGTAACAAAGACATTAGCACAAAACTTTCTTCTGCTCCAATAACTTTTGTATTCAACTTGTTTTTTTTTTTTTTGTTTCTGGAATACTATCGCATTAAACTGAAAATCCCGGAAACGAAGTCGCTGATACCAGCTAATAGTGACATTTATGAAGGAATATGAAGCGAAATTATTCATTAAGTTTGGCGAGTTAATACGTCTATCTACAGCAATGTGACAAATCTTATTACCAAATTGCACAATGGATTCCTTACTCCATCTGAGTTAGAATGCCATCGTTTTCGACGGAGGCAGTGAGAACTTCACAGAAACCGTCACGCCAGTGATAAATTGTTTACGGTGCATTTTGTTGTGCTGTATAATGAGAAGATAATTAATTTGTGTTTATTCGCTGACCAGTAACAATTATGCAAATTGATTTAGGAAGACGGTATCCAATTTTTGTATTGATTCGAACGATGTACATGAAGACTTTATACAAGTAGTTTGCAGTATGGAGTCAAAATATCATAAACGCGTTTGTTCGTGTGTCGTTCTTTCACGCAGCAACAGATCGACGTAAGTTTACACATGCATGTAATTTATGGGTTGGAGAATGACATAGGAAATTCATTTGGCAATACACACACACACACACACACATATATGTATGTATGTATATATATATATATATATATATATATATATATATATATATATATATATATATATATATATACACACACACATTCACACTCATATGTGTGAGTCATTCAATTATGCGGAATGAAATAGTGCAACAATTACGGCGGCTACCATTCACGATGTATAATTCAGGTAAATATTTGAGAGAGCGGGGCAGTAAAAGTTAGGATTTTTTGTGTTGTTAATATTTCAGTGTTGTTCCTTTAAAACTATATTTCATTGCAAATGTTTCCAAAAACACTGCTCAGGTGATTCAAATAAGTGTTCCCTCTGTTAACAGAATACACATTAGTAAAAATGCCGACTTCGAAAGTATTTGAAGTAAACTTAGAATGCAGACTTTGAATAGGTTTAACTAAATAGTCAACATCAATCGAACCTATCGATACGCTTTTCACTTCAGGGCGGTTATGTTAAATATATTTAAGGATTTTTTTCTCAAAGTTAAACATTCAAGGTATGTGACAGGGGAAGAAAATAACGTATACAAAAATTTGCATAGATCAATAAATTAATATTTGTGTTAACTCAAAGTAAATAATAAGGTAATCATTTTTATCTGAACATCTTATGGTAGTTGCAGAAAGTTGATAGAAGTGAATACGTACCTAATACATTACAATACATAAAACATATACTGTAAATGTGAAGCAATTAGAACACGCAAGTAGTTTAGTGAAACTGCACTAACAGAACTATATAAGTAACTAGGGCACTTAAACTGGAAAATAATATGCGGCGATTCAAGGAGAAGAATCCCCAAGCGCTGAACAAAACTGGCCTCTCGACCACCTGCTGCGAAAACATCTGCAGCTCCATAGTCGCAGCTGTGCTGATACTTTCCTTCAGACTTAGTTTCTGTAGAAGGGAGATAGTCTTCTTTCTCTTGTCGGATACATGTTGCGGCAAGAATGCTGTCAATATTATCACTCCGATATCGTTGACGGCCCAGATTATATTGGTAACAATGTATGACATATCTATGAGAACATTGTCGCCTGGTGTTTCCTTCAAAATTAATACGGTGATACTGACGTGCCACAACAAATAACTCAGGCTGGACGCAGTAGCAAGTAGTATGTGAAAGCCAAAAGTGTTGTCAACAATCAATAATAGCTCACGCAGATAGTAGTATGTGTCTCTCAAATGTTTTATTTTACTAGCTACAATATCATAAGCAATCTCCTGGGTTCTGTGCAGATCGGTGAAACACGTAGGACATACTGTTGTACTGATAGAGGTTTCAGTTGATGAACGACTTGAAGATGCTGTGCTGATTGTATGGTCTCTTATGAACGTGTCATGCTCATGAAGCTCTTCTAATTCATTGTTTAAGTAATCAAGAACTCTGCCAAATATAATAAGGAGGTTGAAAAACACCAATATTCCCAGTCGCGTGATCGTGTTAGGCAGAAAATGCGTGAAAGCTATAAATCTACGATCGATCAAATGGTAGAAAGAAAATGTCACATATGTGAAGATGACGTAAATAACCAGGACACCCAGCTCAGTCCAGACAAACATGCTGATACTGCGATACTTGACCCAAGATGTGCGAAGTAAGACTTCATCCATGTATTGTATTCTACGGACGATCTCACCCAGTCGAGATCCTGCACAAGAAACCAGGACGGCAACCGGCCATCCAATACCCATAACGGCGGAGATCCATAAGACAACTATGTCCAAGACAGATCTTCGTTTGCTCTGCGGGTATGTTGTGTAGTAATAATATGTACGTCCAACAATCTGCGCAATTATGTACATTATTGTCTGTACAGTGCCTCCAGTGCGTGTTCTATAAATGTGAAGGTTGTCATCTTGTTGATATCTGATTGGCGTAAGTCCAAATATCTTTAGAACTGTTAACAGTGGTTTTGCAGCTTGGAAGAAACTGTTCATAGGCATGATTATATCCATTATACGTATAATTCTGCGTCACTAACAGAGAATGCTATGAGTTATGGTAATTTTAGTATAAGCTTAGACACTTCCAGAAAAAAACTTAAAAAATTAAAATGTAAGTAAGAATTTTAAATAGTGTATGACTGCTGAATTATGTCCGTCCACCGACTTAGGCTTCATAAACGAAACTAAACTACAATGATACTCGGGTTCTCGAACTTTTTGGTTCTGAGTGCTGTTAATATAATTGTTATTGATTGGGCCACGAAGCAATTATTTTGAGTGCCTCTTTGTTTGAAGGGAATCGATCAAAGCGGTGCTATTCTTCCTTAGTGTCAAGGTACACATTTTCATTACGTTTGCTGAGAAAACATCTATTTATCATACGTATAGCACGATTTTATGGGAAGCGATAATTTGGAGTGCTTCTTTGTGTAACAGGAATCGATAATGGAAATGCTGCTCTTCCCAAGTGTCAAGAAAAACACTTTCGTTACGCTCGATGAAAATAAAAACATTATATCTGACGATTATGTCATGATTTCTTTTATCGATAGAGATACACATTTTATTACTAGGGCTACCTTCCTTATATTTTACAGGGCCTGAGGCGTATTAGATAAGCACTTAGTGGCCATATTATTCTACCATTATTTATTGAAATTGTCCTAGTAGTTAAGCGTAAAAATATTTTGCTGTAACAGGCATGTAGCCCCAAAATGTAAATAAATTACATGCAGATTGTAAATACCGTAATTTAGGTTAGAATAGTCGTAGAAAGTGAGTTAAAATTGCATCATAATTAGAATTGTTCGTTTTATTTGTTTCAATGGCAAAAGTTTGTTTGATTATATGTAATTAAATTTTGTGTACTGGTGAGATGCGCAGTATTATCAGAGGAGCGTTAAATTTTGTCGCGGCAAATTGTTCCTTAACACAGCAGGGGAGAGAAAGTTGAAAAAAAGGACGTGAAAGCCAGCAAGCCGCCTTGAGCCGACGAGGGACACACAGTTCGGAGGCTGAAAATTAGGGCACTGAGAGGCGGGGCTGTGCCAAAACCTTGCTGTGCAACTCAATGTTAATATTTTAATTTGTCATCAGAAATTGATTAAATTTTGTAAATAATTTCAAATGTACAGTAATGTTAATGTGTGAGAATTTAAAAAAGACACAGTAAATTGACACGGAGTAATATCCGGATTTGCTATGGCCGTCCCCCACGAGAGATGCGATTGGTTTGAAGTTCAAGGGGGGCATTCCTAGGAGAGTTCTCCGTGTAGGAGCGAAGGCGAAAGTTAAGGGGGACTCTGGTCGCAACCGTCACGAAGAATGGAAATTAGCGTGAAGCCATGGAGAAAAAGAACTCTTGCTGCAACCGTCACGAGTGGACGCGTCGCGCGTGTCGATCCGCGGACATTCGTGGGAGGTCGTGGTTAAAATTATACTCTTGTCGAAGTCTCCACGAAGTGTGGTAAAGCCGCGGAATAGCCGCTCACATTTGCGAGGACCTGCGGACAGAATTCTGTTGTGGCCGCAACGAAGTGTGGTAGAGCCAGGGTCACTGCAAACAAATACACGAGGAATGCGCACCATAACTGTGGGGAAGGACAGAAACTTGGGGCTTTGGAACGATGAGCACTATAGTATATCGTCTCTCGTGGAACTGACGAAACAAGTACGGAGTTTCCGAAGCATCGAATCACATAACTGCCGGTGCTTTCAGTCAGTAGTAATATAACTCGCAACAACCAGAGAAAGAGGGTATAACAAATTGGCGCCCAACGGGGGGCTTAAGTTCGTGCACAAAGTATGCAACTCGCGATTCGTGATACGAACACGGAACTGCGACCCTGAGACGAATAGCGACGAGAAGAAGTGAGATGGAGAGCGACGAAGTGAGCCGAGCCGAGGGACGAGCGACTTGCAGGGTGCCGATGCACAGGGGCACACCTGATACCACAACTGTTAAGACAGCGAGGATCTAGAGAGCCGGAGAACAACAGGAAGATGACAGCTCGACAACACCACACCACGACGTCGCTGACGACGCCTGACCACAGCATCAAGGTCAGAACTTAGCAATTAGGTGAATTTCGGACATCGTCTTTCAGCAGACAGTCACGATGGCAGAGCGACGCAGGACAGCGATGCTGATATGTGTGTAGTGTCTGTGTAGGCGACACACATATAGGTAGGTGTTTTTCAGGCCGTAAATGGAGACACGACACCGTCTGGCCATTCGGAGATATACAGAAATGTTTTTCCCTAAGGAACAAGGGTTGACTGAGCCAGGTAATGTCGCGAATTCAGTTGAATTTTGTACATGAGCCGAGAGTAGAAGGGGTTACTAGTAGATGCAAAATGGGGCTCCTGGCATAAGGGGAGGGGGTTGTGGAGCTCGGAGCTGCGGCGGCCCTCTTGGATGACGTCACCCGTCCGCCATTTTTGAGGATGTCACCTTGATGATGTCACCTTTGATGATGTCACATGGCTGCCAATTATTCTCTAGAATTTTCTACTCATGCTCTGTCATTCCATGGCCTGACCGATCCTCCCACTCCAGCAACGCAGCCCTCGACCATGACCTGTAACTCATGATCTGTCATTACAGTCGGCTCCACCTCCACTCTGTCTATGTGGAATCGACTATGGCCTGTAACTTTCTCGTGCTCTGTCATTCTCCTGCTCCACGCCTACTCTGTCTTTGAGGAATCGACCATGGCCAGTACCTTTCTCATGCTGTCATTCTCTGGCTCACGCTCACTCTGTCTACAAGGAATCGGCCATGGCATATAACTTTCTCATGCTCTGTCATTCTCTGGCTCCACAGATAAAACCCCCACTCGGTCTATGAGGAATAGACCAAGGTCTGTAACTTTCTCAAGCTCTGTCATTCCTGGGCTCCACAGATAAATCCTCTACTCTGTCTCTGCAGTTTGACTCTTGTAACTTCGACTAAACTCATGCTATATTATTCATCAGCTCCACAGATTAATCCCCCACTATGTGTTCGCATTACTATCCCCTTATGTGGAATCGACCATGATTTGTAACATTCTCATGCTCTGTCATTCCTGGGCCCTACAGATCAATCCTCCATTGACATTTTGTTGCATGTACCTTCTACCTTCACGCAAGATACTGAACCAAGACAAGCATGAATGTATGTAGGTAAGATGTATGTGTAGAGATTAGTAACAAGTGATTTTCTCTATCATCAAATTAGTATAGTTTTTATTAATAGATATTACAAACCATTTGTAGAACTTGAACATGTACGTGTAGAGGTTAGCATCAAATGATTTGCAGCACCAATCAAAAGTGTATAGTTTCCATTACTAAATATTACAAACCATTCGACACACGTGCCTGCTTCCTTGAGTAAACAAATTCACGAGATACAAAACATTATCAAATGATTGGCAGCACCAATTAAAAGTGTATAGTCATCATTACTAGACATTACAAACCATTCAATGTATATGTGCCTGCTTCCTGGGGAATTAGGCAAAAGTAAACACAGATAACGAAACAACATTGTACTCACTGTTTGCACGAGGGGATGCTTAAATAATGCCTCACATACACATGTGATCAAATTAAACGAATTTATTATTGGAAATATATACATAAAAACTATTTTCACAGTACAACGTCGCGCAGCTCTCTGACTTCACCCCGCAGGCTTCTGATCTCCTCCAGAAAGATCTGAAAGTACCTTTCTTGAAGCCTACGTGATGTGTGGTTCGCAGCAGCAACTTCTCTCGGTGAAGACACACCTCGCCGTGGACACCCTTCATCGTAATCTCTTCCTCACCATCGTTGCCCACTTCATCCAGACGTTCAATTGACGATGCTTGTGAGATTGGAGAGTACTCGCTCCATGCAACTGGAGTGTGCACAAGCTCACTGGCTTCGGATAAGACTATCCCGTCATCTTCATACAGCATGGACGATGCGTGTCGATGGCAGGCAGCTAGTGGTGTTGGAGATATACAACCTCTTCTAGGCCCCACTTGGTCTCGAATAACTTCATCAACCATCCAAGCAGCACAGAACGCAACCAGTTTGTTCGACATCTCGGAGTAACCTGATGGCTGGTCTGCATGCAGTACGCAGGTCGGGTCTCGTTGTCAGACACCTGGTGCCTACTGACGCACGAGAGGTTTGCAGGTCGCGGCGAGCACAGAGCGTCAGCCCGGGTGAAACCTGGGTAGGGGGCTGAGTAACTGTAGCGAGCATGCTTCGCCACAGGGTTGGCTGTGCAGGTTTCTGCATGCACACTACCAATGAGGCCAAGTAACCATACACTAGCATCACTGCTCGAGCCAGCTTTGAAGCTTGCTATACAATAAATATTACATTTAGTTCAGATAAAAAATATTTTATTAAGCTACTTTATATGAGAGTCTGTAATGCTGAACTTTGATATCCAACTGTCATGCGAGGCATCAGATCCAAGCCACCGCACCAGCAATTTGTTTCCTTTGCAGTGCAAAACTTTCTCAATCAGATATGTGTTTGGATACTTTGTAACTTGAATTCTTTCTGTGTAGAATCCTCCTCGGATAGATCTACCATCCATGTCCTCGAGAAAGTATGTCCTTGGTTCGTAGTGACGAATCTTGATGATCTTGTATACTTCCGTGCTCCAGTTTGATGTGTATCCTTTAGCAAATTGTCCTTTCTGTTTGGATATCCGGACATAGTCTCCAACTTTGGTCTTTGGTTTGTGCGAGTCCAGTTTCTTCTCATTTCTGTAGACAGATCGCTGCCGGCGCGCGACTGCAGCTACACGAGTGTCGTCATCCACCAGCCACCCCCAGCAAGGAAGTTTATTGGTGAGCGAATAGCTGCTTGGGGTGTATCAAATATCACGAAGGCTAAAGCCAAGCGTGGAATGGGCACTAGGAAGGAGGCAGTAGTGATCCCAATTTTCAAACAGAGAAAGAATAAGTAAAGGCCTGACATTTACACCAGTCGCTAAGTGGTGGTTGTGAATCCATCTTACAAGTAGTCATAAAGGCGTAAAACTAAATTTGAATTCTCTCGGCAATCACCCGCTCTGACTCCCCAGAACAATCCCTCCTTAAAGTCACCCATCTTTTATCTTGATGACGTCAATCTTTAGCCATCATTTAAGACACTATACAAATTTCTATGTTCCATCTTATTTTACAGGGCGGAGTTTGGTCAGAAACAGAATGATAAATATATCACCGACAGATAAGTAACACTGAGACTATTTATCAATATAAAGGAGAAAGAATTACAAAACCCTGAGTGCACCTCTGTTTTCATACTTGAAGTCTTCGGTTAGACTCCCGTCGCCTTTGAATATTTATGTATGGAATCAGATCTATACAAATTATATATACAGAAAATTATTTTGTATTCATGATAATTTAATGTACTTTAAAATTACTTAGAACGATAATTTTTTAAAACTTGAAACATTATAATTTTTCCTGTAAAACGACAGGTCGAAGAAGCAAGTGCTTTCTGTTACATACACACTTAAAGTTACTTACTTCTTAATTAAACAATTGTGTATTATCGTAGATAAGTATTCATCGATAATTGTTTTAAAAAACGCTTATGGCATGGGTCATTTAGTAAGAAGAATTTATTTCCACTTAAAATAAATAAACATTTACATCTAAAGTACTCAAGTGAGGTGGCACAAAAGAAACTTACTGGATTGATAGGTGAATATTGGTTTGATGAACAGGTATTATAACGTGTCTGTGGCCCGTAGTTGATGATAGACGACTGCAAAATACTTACAGTTTCAGCACAGAACGAGGCGGTGCAGTTGAGTTGAGATATTTTAGTCAGGTCTTAGCTTCTAGGCCTGTGGCACAGCAGAGAGGTGAAATGAAGTTAGTATGGAGCAGTTCTGGAGCGAAGGGGTAAGAGAAACAGGAGATTTTCCGAGAAAACCTACCGACAGCGGTATGATTTCTGCAAGCGAAAATTCGGGGTCCGACCCTCCGGGAATCGACCCCGGACCGGCTTGGTGTGGGGCGGCAGGTCTGTGGCGTAACTTAAACGCGGGCGGTTCCACGTTCACCCCGACCTCCTCTCACCCTCATCCTCGACCCTGAGTAGTAGAAGAAGGGTGACCGTGCCTAGAACTGTTTAACGTGTTATAGACTCTGAGGAACGATGCCTTACCTAGAACATGATTATTTCTACCCAATATACCATAAGTTATATGTGTTAAGGTGATAAACTCTGTGAAGTATTGTTATTTTTTAGGGATGTTTGAGGGCTTAGAAGCATGTAATTGTAATTAGATTCATCCTCGAAATATCATTTCTTATTATTGACACATAAATAATTAACATACAAAAACATACGAAAGTAAATGGATATTTTAATGTCATTATACCATAATAACACAATTCAACATCTTAATACAATGAAAATGAGGGTATTTTCAGATCAGGTGTTGTAAATTTTTAATGGATTAAAACAGGTGAATTTTCGGACCTTACCAAGTCAATTCACAAAACAGTTATCCAAATGGGGTTATTTTCAAACAAATTGTTCCTTCCAATCAGAATTTTATAGGTAAAATTGTTCAGAAATATTATTCTTTACCTGCTATACGTGATCATAAAGTCATTGCGTGATTGCTTGGTCACAAGTCAACTCATGGGACATAACGGTGTAAAGAGCAGAAGCTGCAACGTAGTCTTGCAAACGTGACGTATACATGACTGATGTTTCACGACAAGCAGGACGTAGCAAGCGCATGAACGCGCGATGCATTGTAGCCAACACATGTCGTGTGTCATTGCAGACAACTGAACGTTTGTTGATGCACTCATTCCAGCCAGCTCGCAAGAAAGTCCTGCATGAATCAATACTAACTCAACAGCTTTTGATAGTTAAATAGAATTTAACTATTGCTTGATAAAAAAAACAAGTGTAACTGGGATTGCCTTAAAAAAAATTAAATGAGAGTATTATGATCAGTAATCGGCTTGTCTAATGATAAAGCCAAGTCCTATGTTTTGTACTTCCTCCATTCCCTCCAGGAAAAATTTACGTTTAAAAACTTTCTTCCTTAAATAGCTGCGTTGGTACTGGACAACTTAAATCCATCGCTATCATCGACAAAATAATAAGTTCTTGACTTCTAATGAGGACCATTTTTGGTGTGTAAAAATTACTTAAAAATACACGATTGAGTTATTGCTTGCTTATATGCACCTCGACTAAATATTTCAATAAAGAACTATTTAAAAAAAGTAAGTACTGTTTTGGAACCATTCGGTTTTACCCAAAAAATTTTATTCAATTAAAAAAACAGTTTTCATGTTATTGTTACCGTCTGATTAATTTTGAAATAGTTATACTTTCCATAAAATATGCCAAAAATACAAAAAGCAAATTGTGACAGAAAATAATTTACAGTAAGAAGTGCCTTTAATCCCGTTTATCTCAAAACTAGATTTTTTTTAGCTGCCGTCATAAAATATGCCATCAACTTATCCATCAAATACTCAATGATAATTTTTAACAGCTTTCCATTACTTAACAAATAATAATACTAATAACTTGATAAACGAGATCCATTTCTTCCCATAATGGCTCACTGGCAGCAAGTCTATTAGAGACGGGGCAATTGCTTTGGTGAGGTAACACGGAAGGACTCGACTATGGTCTACAGTTATGAAGCATCGCAGAATTTGTCTGGAATAATTAAGGGAAATCATGGAAAACAAAGCAGGTAGTCGGACCGATAATCAAACTCAGGTTTTTTCTCGGATTCTACTCCAGAGTTACCTAGCTCAGATTCTGGTTTTGATGGACGGAATGAAGTTCCAGACTGCTTCAGTAGAGTAGTATTTCCTTTATTTTATTAAAATTTTATCTGATCTTTGGTCCATGATAACTGTTCTGTTCATAAATTTTATCTCGTCTAATGTAGAAACGCAAGTAACACGAGCAGAGGATTCGGTCAGTAATCTAGCTCTTTCAGCTAAGCCCTTGTCCCAGATTTACAATACATGGCCAGTCGATGCAGCGCCTCACAAAACAGTGTAAATATGTTTGTCGCTAGGTAGGGAAAGGAAACAATGTGATGTGAAGTGTGAGCGAGAGGGTTTTACAGGCGGCAGAAGTGTCGATACAACCTCCTCTCATGACGTCAAAGTCAATGTTGACACTAAGGGTATACGTAACAGGCATATAGCCCTTGAAAGTAAACGAATAACATGTACATTGTAAATACTGTAATTTAGGTTAGGATAGTCGTAGAAAGTCAGTTAAAATTGCATTGTAATTAGAATTGTTCGTTTTATTTGACTCAATGGCAAAAGTTTGTTTAAAGCGAATTAATGTAATTTAGTTTTGTGAACTGGTGAGATGCGCAGTATTACCAGAGGAGCGTTAAATTGTGTCAAGGCAAACTGTCCCTTAACACAGCAGGGGAGGGAAAGTTGAAAGAAAGGAGGTGAAAGTGAGCAAGCCGCCTTGAGCCGACGAGGGACACACAGCTTGGAGGCTGAAAGTTTGGGCACTGAGAGGCGGGGCTGTGCCAAACCCCCTGCTGTGCAACTCAATATTAACTTTGTAATTAGTCATAAGAATTTGATGACAATTTTGTAAATAAGTTTAAAGGTATATTAATGTTAATGCGTGTGAATTTAGAAGAGATACAATAAATCGATACAGAGTAATACCCGGATTTGTTATGGTTGTCCCCCACGAGAGATGCGATTGGTTGGAAGTTCCGAGGGGGCATTTTAGAAGAGTTCGCCGCGTAGGCGCGAAGGCGAAAGTTAAGGGGGACTCTGGCCGCAACCGTCACGAGTGGACGCGTCGCGCTGATAGATCCGCAGAAATTCGCGGGAAGCCACGGAGAAAACACACTCTTGCTCCAGCCGTCACGACGAGTGGACGTGTCGCGCTTGTCGATCTGCGGACATTCGCGGGAGGTCGTGATTAAAATTGGACTCTTGCCGAGGTTTCCACGAAGTGTGGTAGAGCCAGGGTCACGGCACACAGATATACGAGAAATGCGCACCTTAAGGGTTTTATGCAGTGGACCACGAACTGGATTTGCGGGGGAGGGGCGGGAGTAAATGCCAAGCAGACGGGGCTTTGGAACGATGATCATTATAGTATATCGTCTCTCGTGGGACTGGCAAGACAAGTTCGGAGTTTCCGAAGCATTGAAGGACATAACTACCGGTGTTTTCAGTCAGTAGTAATAGAACCCCGCAACAGTTAGAGAAAGAGGGCATAACATTGCTTTAATATTTACAAGCTATGACATATAAATATTCATAATATTCAGCATTCTACTAAAACTGACTCGTCGATCCCATGGTGTACGGGTACCAATTACCTCACAGACGAAGATGGCATGATACCTTTTAAAGCCGTTAAGTCACTCATAATTTTTTTTATTTAATAGAGGGCTGCACAAATTAAGTTTGTAAATTATAGTATCTGTTAGTTTGAAATATTTTTACTAAAAAGGTTAATTATTTCTATAATTTCAAAAATGTTTTCTTTATTTTAATTACATTAATATCAAGAATTTTTTTAAATATACATTTCGAATTAACCTACATAGTAAATAATCGAGGGAGGGAAAATTTAATGAAAAAGTACATTTAAGAAACTGTTGTAAATTAGGATATCCACGAACATCTGCAGAGACTTCTACTGAGAGAGAACCGTTTGCTCAGACTGATGACCCTAAACGCTCTGATAAATACCCTGATGAAGTGTTTAAGCATTTAAACGTTTTACACCAGGCAATTAAGGGATATGAAAAGGTACGACGTCGAGTGGATGACTGGGATTCTCAATTGTCAATGAAATCTGAACTACTCACGAAGATTCAATGAGATTTTTTTTTCCGAGTAGAGATTTTATTACCGGTAGTACCTATGCTTTGCTTTCGAGTAAAATATTAAAAACTGTTTTTAGAAAAATAATAGCTCGAAACCACAAAATCTACAAAATGAAAACCTGTCATTTTTATAGTTTTTAATATGATAATTAATATCTAGGCCTTTATAATAACCGAATTACAAAAATATTTGCGTTTTCATTTGAAAATAATTGAATCCTCCAATGTTAAAAGGGACTAAGTCAAAAATTTAACATTTCAGCAGAAAAAAAAATGTTCAACAGAAATATATTCTGTGTAACAAAGTATTCTATGTCATGTTCTTAGAGGCGTATAAAACACATAAGTAGACAGCGCAACATGTTGCAAAAATTAAAATGTGTCTGTTTATAGTACAATTAAAAAAGTTACATAGTTTCTGTTAACATAGTTGCCCAAAATAGACGACGCTAACATTATGTTGATGTGTTATAGTAGGTCTATAATATGAACGTATTAAAAAACACTAACAGCCATATTATTAGGTACGAAGCAAATAATGTTTAAGTATATAACAATAACAGAAAAACAGAACATAGTGCTATGGATGTTGTCTATTGAAGGATTATTTTAAGCCTCAAATCATCCTAGGCATATAAGTTAAATAAGTGACATGACAAGAGATAACATATATGTTGGCCATGTTTGTAACAAGTATAACCTCCCTCGGTTTATTTGAAGAGAAAATATGCACATTAATTTTGATCACTGTTCTAGCAGGTGATAATAGTAGGCCTAGCGAAATAATAAGCATGAATTTCTTTCTTTTCTGAATACTTCGGAAACCCGTATTTACCTATAGTCAGTCCCACGAGTGTGCAACCTTGTTGACGTCCAAAAACACTGCAAATCTTAAAGGCGGATTCTTGCGAATCTAGGGCCCGTCCACCTCTCGTGACGGCCACAACTAGAGTCCCCACAAATAATCCGCGGACAACGCGAATACCCGCGCTATGGGCACAACCACCTCTCGTGGTGCCCGCGAAGAGAGTCCCGCAAACCAATACGCGGACCCCTGCGAATCTCTCGGCTCGGGACACGACCAATCTCGTGTAGAAGTCCCCCTCACATACGTGGACCCCCGCGAATCCCCGTGGCGCCCGGATTGCGAGTCCCCGAAACAAACCAAACCGACACACTCGCGGCACTTTCCCTAAAAACTCCTCCTTTTACTCCCAGCCAATCACAGGCTCTGTGGACGACTGACATAACTAAACATGGTCTTTCCTCCGCACCAGTTTAACATATCTTTTCAAAATTCATACAGCTTGACATTAACATACACAACAACTTATATACAAAATTTGAACTCTCTATGCTATCTAATAATGAAGTTAATATTAAATTTTACTGCAGGAGGTAAGTGAAGCCACGCCCCTGATCTGACCTTCTTCTTGCCCCTTGAGCCTTGGTTCCCACACAAATTCGGGGCTGTGGGCTAGCTTTCGTCCTTCACTTCCAGCTTTCTCTTTTCCTCGGCGTGAAGGGTTAAATAGCCGTGACACAATTCAAAATAATCCTCTCCAACCCTTCGCCTCTGGCCAGTATACAAAACTAAATTAAAAATAAATGAAATTAAACAAATTATTACAATTGAACAAGATTATACACATAATTCTGATTAGAATGAAATGTCAACTGATTATGTACGACAATTCTGTCACATTTTGCATTATTTACAATGAACATTACATTTAATCAAAATGAATGGCAAGGAAGCCTGTTACACAAGTTTATGTTCACTGCAACACACAGTGGGAACACATAAATATACATAACATAAATGTGTCCATTTACAATGTAATAATGTACCTGACTGAATAACACCAAATAAGTTACTATCCAGGCCAAGACAATATTTCGTCATAAAAGTCCTTAGTGTCTGACCTGTGATTTATGTATGCATATACATTTTGTATGTAATTTATTTTCAAAGAATAAATAGGCACTTTACCTGAATACGCATTAGGAATATTTTCCATAGTCACACCAGGTAGACACTTCTGTGCATGCAAACAAGTGTGTTTTACAAAGCTATCAATATGGTTTGGCCGTCACTATTCCTGGCCTCTCAGCATCATATACAAACTCCTTAAAATAAGTATGCGAAAACTGAAAATTTTTGCCACGAGGCAAGACTTTTTTTCTTCTAGATAACAGTCTTCTTATATATACTAGGCCACCAGGCCGTGAAATCTCGAATATTGTCCGAAGTGACAGTACAATGAGGACTTTACTTGTTGAGTTGGCCAGAATTTCTACATTGTCTTTAAGTGTGTATATTCCATTCACTCGCTTAAGATCCTTCTTAAACACGTCACACAGTCTATCGCAGGGTAAGAAAGAATGCCTTCTTCCAGTGAAGTTGTGTGTCACTCTTAAAACGTGCAGAGTCAACAAGGTCAAGATATATTAATATGAGGGTGT
The DNA here is from genome assembly GCA_003012365.1 of Medauroidea extradentata. Lineage (NCBI taxonomy): Eukaryota > Metazoa > Arthropoda > Insecta > Phasmatodea > Phasmatidae > Medauroidea > Medauroidea extradentata. Next base: position 44,483 of record PNEQ01046668.1, on the reverse strand, counting down.
TATTTCTATTTTGTCCTGGGCAAGCATCAGAAAATAAGTTCAGATGTTGCACCCTAGAAGCTAGTGAGTTTTCAATATAGCCCTACAAATATGATGCTTCATCATTGCTTCCCTTTTTCTCCTCTCCCTCATGACAGACATATACAAAAGCTAACTGAGTTTTTAGATCATACACAGAAAAACAATCTAGCCAGAGTTGTTTTAAATGAAATATCTCTTGGATGGGGATGTGGGGCAAAGGCAGGTGTTTCTTACAGTCAAACACCAAGCCACCAATGCCTGCTTCCTTTCGACATTCTTCACCAACAGTTTTTATCTTATTGTAAAATTTCTCACTTCTCTTCTTGTGAACACTGAGCTCATCTGCAGCAGATCTCTTCACGGATTCACACAAGTGAGATGACTGCAGTTTTGCATTGAGCAAATCGCATGTGCTGCATACATCCATTTGTGGCCGCCAGAAACGATGGTTATAATTTTTTCGGCATAACTTCCGGAACACCTCATATTTGACATTGTTATCCGGAGCAGGTTATAGATCCGTATAATATTTAAACAAGTATCTAAGTAGGAAATCTCTTTTCTACAGTAGTGTGTTTCAGCGGAAATATATCAACATGCCCCCTCATTAATACTACAGTATTTTCAGATGTTTTATTAACATTCGTGTGTTTGCCCCTCATATCTCCAGGCGAAATCTCCTTCTGCAACAAAGAATCCAGCCAGAAAACTCTTTTCTTGGTTACTGCATGAAGACTCAAGAAAACTTTGTTGCACATCTTTCGCTTCTCACTTCCAACAAGAACGAAGCAGTCATACGAAGCATTTCACTGTCTTGCTTGTTCCTGCAGAGGTGTTTCTTGATCAGCGTACCTTAACAGATTTCATCTGAATTAAGCGCTGTAGATGTATGTCTTGCTGATTATTATCTACAAGGTTGCACCGTCCCTCTTTTCTGAGCGACGGTGGCGCGGTGATGCTTTATTGAAACTTTACCGACGGGTGTGAGCTACGATGGTGGCTCGGTTCGCGTGACTCTATTTTTCCTTACCAACTCTTTGCTATCCCCTTCCCTTCTTCCCTGCACGTGCGCATTGATAAGTTCTGGCCAAGTTTCGCGGAGTGTATGTGTGGGCCTTGTCCTCTCACTCTTCTACTGGGAACGTCACAGACAGCATGTAAGTGCACAAACTCCTGCTTATCGTATTGGTTAGTTAGGTTGGGAACTTGTTCCTCTTGACGGCAAGGCGGCTGCAGTCATGTGTTGAAGCTTATAGTGTTTCCCTGTGTTCTTTCTAAATTTTGCGTTTCGGAAGCCGTCTCTTAAAAATTCTTTCTAGAAGTAATAGTAATTCATGTTAGGGTTGTACTTGTTGGCCTATATTACCTTACCTGTTAGCTTTATAAGGTTCAAAACGGCCGTTGGGTCGTGCATTTGTTATTATAGTTCTGTCCCTTGAATTGCTCTCTGGAATTTTGGATTAGTTGATTATAAAGAAGACCCCGTGGACGAGACATCCCTGATCCGTAATTTGAATACTTATTGGGATAGTTAACATGGTTTGGCCATTGAATTATGCGGCAAATTTCAATTTGCATGTAACTTGTGTGGGCTTATTGCCTGTCAGATGCCCCAGATGCACGGAATATTTTCCATTATTGTAAACGGTCATAGCTGATCCGTAAACTTTGGACCTGTGCATGGGACGTAAAGCATTACATAGTATGTGTGAACGCTTGTTCACTCTTGTTCGTTCGTTTTATTTCCTTTGTGGAAATATATACTTAGGTATATCTACATTGGCATGATATTGAACTACGTTAAATGTATCCATGTTTGAATTCCGTTTATAAGATGTTCATGTGGTTGTATTGCATTTTGTGTATGTCGCTAATGTTTTGCCACGACTAAAATTACTATTTACAGAGGTAATTCTTTTGGATTTTGTGCAATTATAAACATTAAACTATATACAAATAAATGTCTGCAACAATAATTTTGTTTGTACTTAGTAATTAGTTATAATTGATTTCTGTTTTGTGTGGAAGTTCAATTCAATATTTAATCCTATATTGTTTTAAGTTCATGTATGCCTCCTTGCTGCTAGCCACATTTGAAGTGAAAGTTATTTTTTGTACTTGTGTTCCGCAACTACGGGCTCGGTACAAGGTTATGAAATGTTGTGATAATCGTATTTCTGTCATCTTCTGTAATATTTTCGAAAAATTTCATTCGACATTTACATTTTTCACCGGTTATTCTTTCTTTAATGCGTTTACCACTGTGATTGCTGTATTCTTTTCCAGACACTCTGTATTTCCTAATGACATTTCTTTGGTACTTTTCAGGATTACTCTTTCTCTTCCCCATTGTAATGTGTTGTGTCTCATAGAAGCTTCTGCACCTGCAACCAGCCACAAGGACAAAACGGAAAATAAATGTAAAATTATAAGGGAACAGTACTGCCAGTTCATGTATGACGGCAAACTTATTAATTAGGAGGAAACAGTGATGCCAAAATAGTAGTAACAGTCAAAATTAAGCACTGTGTTATCAATCAGGCCACATTTGATTTTTTTAACATGTCATACAGTCTACAGGCTGTAATAACGCCACAAATAATACTTTCTATTAAAGAGATGACTTATAAAGGACATCTGTGTTTTGCTCTCCTAATAAGCTGCATGTTTTGTCTTGATATCATTTAACAGTGGAGGTTAATACACATTAAAAAGGATCCTGGTCAATGGCTTAGTGCCTTTTAACATTGTATTACACTTCTGCATAAACTCTATTTTCATTTTGGGTATTCCAGACTTGATACCTTTTTACATAAGACGACATAGTTTGCCCTAACAAATGGTTTAGAGTATAAAGTGAAAAGTTGCAATTTTTAATTTGGTCCCTTTTAACATGGGAAGATTCAATTTTACTATCCGAAAATCACTGCGCAAGAGGTCTGATACAGAAAATACTCAGTGTAAAGTAAAGGGTTTTATAATGAGTGTTATTTGTTTTCAGATTTAAATTTTTGATGTGTACGATTAAAACCGGATTGTCGTTTAGTTCATATCTATATTAAAGTAATGTTCGTTATAACCCAAAATAATAGTATTTAATAAAAAAGGAATTTATATTTATATATGTATGTCAAACTGTGGCTAAATTATTTATAAAAAGGGGGCAGTGAAGACCCGGCCTCCACTTTACTGATCTGTCAACATTCTAACTGGAGAACCAGGTCCTACAGAGCTTCTTTTACCTGTGCATCACCTTGTGGGGTTTTACGGTGAAGTGATTCAAGTGGTGGCTTATAGGCCACTCTGGCAATTTATCGTGGTGGTACTTAAGGGTAGTGTGCTGGTACAAGTCTGGTAGTGGTGGCTGTGGTTCTCTTAGAGTGTTCTTGGCAATTTTCTCCTAACCTCGTACAGTGCCCTGTGACTGGTGACCAGGCTGCGCTGTTTTCGGTTAAAGTTTGCTTTGACTGGATTTAGTATCTTGGACATATCCTATTGTCAAAGAAAACTAAAGATAATAGAGAAAATTATAAATAAGCATAGAATGCTTTAGTCAACAGGACACATGCACAACATAAAATTTCATAAATGGAATCGTGTCAAATAAAAACAAGGACAAACAGATAAGAATTAAAAATCAAAACCAAAAATCAAAAGAAAAACTCAAGGCACCACCAAGGCAGAAAACTCTGGTTTGAGGTCTGCTTTGGCAACGGGACTGTTATGTACTTAACCATGTGCCTTATTCTTGGCGTATGGATACCTAGAAGCTTAGAAATAGTCCCAAACTTCAAACCCAACCAGTGGCATTCAAGATGGCGACCGTGTAAGTTGTACTATGAGTTGCTAGTGTTCGTCGATCGGAAAATTAATGTTATTCTCTTTCTTTCTCAACAGGGACAAACAAAAAATGTATGACACATATAATACTGGTTTTGTTTCGCCTCACTGGTGTGTCATATTTAAATTTTCATTTTTATTTTGTGGTTCCTACATTTTTTTGGTTTGTTCCTTTCCCAAAGCAGACCTCAAACCTGGGTTGTCTGCCTTGGCGGTTTCTTGAGTTTTCTTTTGATTTTTGGTTAAGATTTTTATTTTTATTTCTTATCTGTTTGTCCTTGTTTTTATGCGACACGATTCCATTTATGGAACTTTATGTTGTGTATGTATCCTGTAGACTAAAGCATACAATGCTTATTTATGTTTTGCCATTGTCCATAGTTTTCTTTGACATTTATCTATATCGCAATGGATTAAGTCAAAGAAACTAAATCCAGTCATGCACTCCCATTGCACATTTCTTTCAATGATCATAAAGTTGGATTTGTTTATTTGCGTGTTGTTTTATTAATTTGTAAGTTGCTTTCTTCTGTACCACATTAATTATTTTTCAAGATGCCTGACACTATTGTCCTTGAGTTTTAATTACGAGACGAATTGTTGTATGAAGTAAGGCTTCGCGGTTTTTTTACCAGCAAATGAAACCGTACCTGAATTACGAAAATCACTACGCTCTGCGATTCAGGAAGATTAAAAACCAGATGCTGCTAATTTTAGTTCTTTTCATGTTAAAGCTGAATAGATGAGTGTTGTGCAGCTAAACTATCAGTTTGATGGAGTGGGTGAACAACTTTGAAGTCCAACCCAGCAGTTTGACATTTCCTAGGCTAAAACAGAGACTTGCGTTCTTGGAGAGGTGTGTAAATGTTTTGTTTACTGCTTATCTAAACGATCTATCTTAAGTGCAGACAAATTCAATAGAAAACATCAGTGCCCAAGTAAAAGTCGTACACTCTAAAACTGAATTAGTGAATATTCACTGATTCACCCTGATGGATGGAGCACTTTAAACTATTTGAATGAGTGGAACTGGTCACTGTTTAATTAGTAAATATTCACTGATTTCTTGTAACATTCAACATCTCACATGTGAATAAGTGACTTGTCACAGTTTTTTTTCATTGTTTACAAAGAACAGTTTTCACTAATTGAATCAGAGAAAAAAACTAGAAAATCTGTGGACATTCACTAATTAACTTGTGGAATGTTGGCACTCTTTATCGGTACCAGTGAATCGTCATCGATTTCAATGTGGTTTCTCAGTGATTCAGTTTGTTGAAACTGCTCCATCCTTCGGCGTGAATCAGAGAATGTTCAATGATTTAGATTTAGAGTGTTATGAAGCAATGGAAATAAGCCAAGGGAAACGAAATGAAATCATTAGAAGAAAATAAAACTTGGACTCTTGAAATGTTGCCAAACGGGAAGAAAGCCATACCTTGCAAATGGGATTTATAAAATCAAGACAAATCCTGATGGTTCAGAGGAGCTGTACAAGGCAAGGCTCGTTATCAAAGGCTACTCTCAATGTAAAGTTTATGACTATGATCAAACATTTAGCCCAGTGGCTAGATTAGGGACTATTCGCTCATTATTGAGTATTGCTGCCAATGATGGCATGTGTCTAAGACAATTTGATGTCTCGACTGCATTCCTCTGTGGTGAACTTGAAGAGGAGATATATATGGAACATCCCGAAGGATATAATGATGGCTCAGAGCGAGTATGCAAACTTCACAAGAGTCTCTGTGGATTGAAGCAGGCTCCAAGGTGTTGGAACAAGAAAGTTGGTAGTTATCTAATGAAGCAAGGTTTTAAAGTTAGTGACGCAGATCCCCGTTTGTACATAAGGGAAAACAGAGGCCAAAAGATTTTAATAGCACTGGATGTTGATTATGGGCTAGAGGTTGTTACAGATTCAAATGAATTAGATGAGTAAATGGCATCTTTACGAAGTGAATTCAAAGTCACAGAAAAGCCAGCATATTTTCTTGGGCTCTAAATCACTCAACAAATAGATGGATCCATTATAATCAGCCAGAAGGGACATGCTTAGAAGATATTCGCAAGATTTGGAATGACTGACTGTAAACCAGTAGTCACGCCAATAATCAATGAGAGTTTAATGTCCGAGAATGTAAATGAAGACAACAATATGTCTATTGATGAAAGTAAATATCCTTATAGACAGATAGTTGGTGCATTGATGTACCTCATGACAGGAACAAGGCCCGACATCGCCTATGCAGTTGGAGGAGCATCCCGTTCATTGGAGAGTCAAAAACACAAGGATATGGTTTTGGTAAAATGCATATTAAGATAAGTTAAAGGTACTATGGAATATGGCATCATATACAAGAGAAACTACAAGAGAGGGATCCTGGAGAGTTACAGCGATGCAGAATTGGGAGGGGATGAGATAACTTGGCGGTCTACAACAGGAGTTGTTTGAACCTACTCTGGCGGAGCCATTTCTTGGTTGAGTCAAAGGCAAGCATCTGTAGCACTGTCTACCACTGAAGCAGAGGTGGTTGCAGCAAGTGAAGCAGCAAGGGAGCTGACATGGCTGAAATGCCTTTTTTCAGGAATCTTAGAATTCACTTAAGTTCCAGATTTGTAAGTAGACAATGAAGCAGCTACCAAACTTACACAGAACCCGGAGCATCATCGCAGGATGAAACATATCAGGACTCGACATTTTTTTGTGAGAGAAAAAGTCAAGAAGGTAGCATCTGAACACCAAGAGGCAGATATAATGACAAAACCAATACACTAGCCGAGACTGTTAAGTTTGTGTAAGAGTATGGGACTTTTTGATTTGTGTTAATTATTCAATAAGGTAAGTGTTGTTGCTATTTTATATCAGTCATTGAAATAATTGTTATAATTTTTATTTACAATCTTACTGCACAAGTAATTTAAAGAGTTTAGTTTTTAATGTCTATGGAGTAAACAGCATACATAAAGAAAAAGTAAGTCATTAAGAAGTAAAATTTGTTTTCAATTATTTTACCAATTATTAGAAAAAATCAACAATTTTTTGGAGTAGGGACATCGTGGCGAAGGTATACTCGATGGTATTTATTAATGAATTACCAACTCTGTTACATGCACAGGATTATAAGTATCTTGGCCTTACAATAGCTTGCAAAAAGTCAAGAAATGTTGGTATATGACAGCCATCAGAAAGTTTTCTAATTTTATTTAAATATATTTTTGAAACTCTGAAGTGCCGACCTGACAGTTTCTAAGTTCCGGCTGAAAAATAAGTTTGAGTTAGCATGTCTGCTTTAAAAAATTAAAACGTGCAACTTTACTGTCTATAGGTGGTAAAGTAGTTAAAACTTATCTTGCTGCAAGAACTTTCCTGGATCATAATTATTAGAGCCACACGGCCTCGCGCATCGTCTTTAGTTCTGGTCGGAGATGTCGATCACACTACGATATAATAACAACACAAACAGATAAATATTAATGTCGAATACTAACACTTTGCGCAAGGAAATACATTAGTAACAATTATTTACTCACAAAGAATGGCAGAGATCAATGTCATGGGTTGCTCGCCGAGAAAGGGACGAATAAAGGTTGGATCTGCACCAAAGATATTTAGTGCTTATGGAAACTCCCCAGAACATGACTCTTATGGAAAGTCCCCAGAACATGACTCTTCGATAGTATCGAGAGCCATGTTCTGTTCACAATACTGTGGCAACCTAGTGCACTTAACAATATTTACTCTGTAGAATAAAATTACAAACATGTATTTTTTTAAATTAATGTTACAAAATCATACAGATAGTAATTTTATTCTATGAAGATTGAAGGGACCACTTGAAAAGTTATAATACGATTTGTGAACAAATTATCCACGTAAATTATCTAGGTAAATATGTGTAATATGCGGATAATCTTTTCCGTTATCTACAACTAAGGTTCATGTCTTCTGCAAAACATTTTACCTTAAGAAAGAGTGTCATTTAAATTAAAATGTCCATACATCAGGACTGATAAGTGTATAGCTTTTACTTTATATACCGCCTAAAATGTGTCATTACGAAGCCTTTGAAATGGTACAGCTTAACATTATTGCACATAGCTCCGCACACTCCACAATCAGCACCACACGCTCTGCAATCAGCTCCGCACTCTCTGCTATTAGCTCCGCAGGCTCCGCACTTAGCACCACAAGTTGTTGGTGGTGATATACGTATATTGACAAGCAAGAAGTTAGTTTGCCCATACATATTACTTCCGAGGATGAAGTAACATTTCGCGAATATAGGCATGGTCCCCTGCTTCCCAATACGGCGCGTTGCATCATAGCAGGGCCACCCAACTGTGGTAAGACATGCGTGCTCTTAAGTTTGCTGGAGGAGCCTAATGGTGTTTGTTTCGAGAATGTGTACCTATACTCGAAATCATTACATCAACCAAAGTATCAGCGACTTGGAAAAATGCTAAGTTAGGTGGATGGACTCGGGTATTTTCCATTCAGCGACAATGAATCCATGGTACCACCAAGTGATGCTCTACTAAAATCTGTGTTTGTGTTCGATGATGTAGCTTGCGAGAAACAGGCTCGTATCCAGGAATACTTCTGCATGGGAAGGCATATGTTAGTAGATAGCTTTTCTTTGCCAGACTTATTCATGTATACCCAAACAGTTATTGAGAGATAATGCCAACCTGCTGGTTTTGTTTCGTATGGATGACTTGAACTTGAGACATGCTTACTCTGACCATGTTAATACAGGTATGACTTTTGATAAATTCAATGAAGTGTGTGCCATTTGTTGGAGTTATCCTTACGGATTTCTTGTAATAGCCAAAGACTTTCCCTTACTTAAGGGAAGGTATCGATGTGAATTTGATCAGTTCATAAGCCTCTGTCAATGAGAGATGAGCTATATATTTTTAAGTTTGGCCGCAATGGTCTGAAACGTAACATGGAAAGTTGTTTCATACCTACGGAAACTGTAGTGTCGAAGGAAAAATACTTAAAAATATTGGAAGTCCGAGAGAAGACGAAGATGCTGTTAACAGGGCGCATATTTACACACTTCATGGTGACTTGATTAGTTTAGTACAAAATGTGCTGGATAGAACAAGTATTGACATTGCAAGTATGATAAATGATGTGAATGTTAAACTCGGTGTTATCCTTGTTGATATTGAGACATTGCTGGACAGGAAGCTTAATGCAATAGAAGGGCTGACAAATGAAACTTGTGGTGAAGACAAAGTCCTGGATTAGGTAATGCAGCACCTTACAAAACATGAAGCTTCAATTTAAAAAAAAAATTGAAAACACGCTAAAATCTGCATCTAACCTGCCTCCAGTTATAGTTTTGGATGGGAAAAATAATAAACCAAGCTCTAGGCCACCACCCAAGAAGACTAACATATAAATGTCCTGTCATGTCATTGTAAGTGGGTAGTACAATGTTTGAAATTGTAGGTGACTTACATGCTCTGATTAAAAGTATTCACGCAAAGTACTTGACTGATCAACGTGATAGAATGGAATGTGATATGATTAATGAAGAAGCTTTTAAACCTATAACAGAGCGACTGGACAGTTTGAAGCTGAAACTACCAACACCTGTGAGAGTGAAGAAGGAAGAAGAACCTCAAACTATAGTCAAATGTAAGAAACAACTTTATGAAATTGACGAAGATGATTTGGCTGTCTCTCAGTGGAAACGGAAAAAGGAACAAAGCACAATACTTCATGAATGCTTGACAAACTCACGGTCCAAAGATAGGACATATGGAGTATACAAGCAAAATAAAATGTAATTTTTGGGAACAGGCAAATTTTATTCTTGCCCAGTAATGACATACAAGTAGAGTCTGTCATAATCAAGCCAGCTTCTGGACTTTACGAATTACTGTTTAAACAGAATTCTGGCAATTATTCGCATGGTGCCCTGGAACAGTGTAAACAACTTTTGAATCTTACGAGTGCTCATTTGAAGAATAACAATCATACCAGTAAAGAATATAAGGATGCAACACCCCAGAAGTTTAACATTATTTCCCACTTGTTCCCAGATGTAGGAGCTGCCATAGGTTCTGGTCTCGACCTAGGTAAGAATGTAGAAGATGGAGGACGACCTGAATATGTTTACTGGAAAAATGTTAATGATATTGTCGACAGATTACGTCTACTAGTTTATTCTCAGCAAGCAGGAAATAATTATCATACAAATGAAATATCTAACATAATAAAAGAACTGCGTGAAGATGGCTACAAAGAATGAGTCGACAAAATATTGCTAGGGAGCTACACAAGCCTGCAAGGCGAAATTATCCTCGATGTAAAGTGCAGATGTTTGGTTTACGGGACTTGTATCAAGCAGATTTGGCTGAAATGATTCCTTATGCCCGTAAGAATAAAGGCTACAAGTACATGCTGACTGTTATTGACAGCTACAGTAAATATGCATGGGCTGTGCCTGTAAAATCTAAGAGTGGTAGGGATACAACAAATGCAATGAACATTGTTTTAAATGATAAAGGTCCGCCCCAGAATCTGCATACTGAACTCGGTAAAGAATTCAACAATTCATCATTTCAAGCACTGATGTCAAGACATAAATTTAACCATTACTCTACTCACAGCGGTTTTAAGGTCAGTGACGTGGAAAGATTTATTCTTACTTTGAATAATGAAATGTGGAAACAGTTTTCAGCACAGGGTAGCTACAAGTGGATGGGTATATTGCATAAGCTAGTGACAAAATATAATCATAAAATACATCAGACCACGAACATGTAGCCTGTTGATATCAAGGACAACACTTTACTACAAACTGTTTACAAAAATGAGAATAAAATGGACCTGCACAAACCTAAAGCAAAGGTGGTGACTACGTCAGAATATCAAGAGTGAAGGGAACATTTACTAAAGGCTACATACCAAACTGGAGCACTGAAATATTTAAAGTGTTCGATACAAGACATGATAGTTGGGTTCAGCAATGAGACATTGCTTATAAATAAAGCGAATTACACTTGCTTTGTATAAAGGAATGAACTTTTGCTTCTCATTTGTGTCCTAGGTGTTGAGAAAAACTGTTGCAAGAAATTATTTACACAGCGGCAAATTTTTTTCTGACGAGTTAATACAAAATAGAAAAAACAGCAAATATATGTCAGTGAAGGTAATTCTTAGTTATCAATCAAGATGGAAGAAGAAATGTGTAATGATGAGTCTGCAAGTGAAAACGAAGCTGAAATTTCTGGAAGTTTATTCTGCTACATCAAGTGTCATTTCGCTCGTCTCTGCACGAGAATGTTGGACATTTTGTTAAAATCAGTAACTTTTCCATTTACAAGATGACCTGTCACAGACACCACCAGAATTGTAAATTTTTATTGCATACTAGCAGTCCCCCGCGGCTTTGCTGGCAAGTATTATTCGTAACTGATAATATTTACTTTAAATGAAAAACCTCTTTGTACACAAAATTGGTACTTCAGTCATCAAGTGTTAGAATGTCCAAGCGGCTAGTTGAACTAATTCTGCAGCAGGATAAGTAGCTATAGCTGTCCACGCGAAAAGCAGTCTTAAGTTTGTCCCTGCCACTAAAAGCGACTTCGCCTGGGCCTTATTTATAAAACTGCCAATTTGACGTTCTGGGGTAGTTACAGACATCTAAGGTAAGTGGTTAATCGAATGAGAAACATCTGTTTACCCTGTGCACAACCATTGGTGACGGTGCCCTCAATTATATATTGTCAAAATATTCACTTTAACATTATTGACATTACAAAGTTTCAGACGGTAAAGGTTTCGCGGAAACGTATTTGGTGCCCCAAACGTTGAGAATAGTGAGATGATATATCGTCGGTTTACTGCCAAAAGTGACAAAGTCAAAATGAGATAAAATTATAAAAATGCTAGTAATATGTATATGTTGTTCACGAACAATTGCCCAAGTTTAAAGTCTATTCGTCGTTTCGTACTGTTGTGTCACAGTATAGTAACATACCAAATTTTTGTTAATATCTACAATTTAATACTGTTTTTAAACGAAATAGCATTTATGACTCAATCACTTTCGGCAGTATACCATATGTCAGCTGATATTGTAGAGGAACCTAAGTGGAAAGCGAACTGCAATTTTACCCCTTTTAAAGACTACATGTAAATTGTACAAAATCGATCTTCCTTGTAGTTTTCGTGTGTCAGAATTAATATTTGCACGCAGCTTTTAACGGAATTCGAGCCCAGAACCTCCCGGAATTTAGACCTGAGTGACAAACAACGGCGTCACGTAACGTCGAAATAATTCATGAAAATAAAATTTATTGAAAAAAAAAATAAATAAAATATCTGTGTCCTGGGCTCATAGAGGTTGTACAACACCACGTCTCGTAGGTTACTGTAGTGAAACTCCTGTATAATTTGTTTCTCGCTGCTCGTTCCTGCTTTTCGGATCGTCTGCCTTGATTATTGACCAACAAAGTTTTATTCTTAATAATTACGTTTCTTACAAATAAAAAAAATACATACATATATTTTAAATATTTATGTAAGCATCACTCTGACGCGAACAACGCCTCAATATCGCTACTGGTTATATAGATATCGTGGGTTGATGGAAAACAAATGTGCTTTTTCACCCTTTTGGGTGTCGAATTTCGAAATATTTTAAATTTACGTCTTAGACATTTGTATAAGTATCCAACTGAAGTGTAAATCACGTCGCTAGCCCATTCAGTCGAATCAAAATCGATCATTCAGAAAAAAAAAAAAAAAGAAAAAAAAAACATATCACCCCTGCACAGTATTGAGAAATCGAATTTCGAAAAATCTGAAAACCGTTTTGCGATAATTTCTGTAATCATCATCCTGAAGCAAAAATTAATTGTATATCTCAACGTGTTCGATAGATATCGAGGATTTATCTAAAACACGTTCAAGGTCTTTTCACCCCTTAAGAGAGTAAATTTCGAAAAACCCTTAAACCACGTTTTAGAATAGTCTCTTGGTATCTCGTGGACGTAAAAACACAACATTAGCCCTCTGGGTTCAAGATATATCGACGATTAATTGAAAGCGCTTTTCACCACTTTTCACCCCTTTTCACGTCCTTAGGTGGCGAATTTCGAAAATTCCTGAAATTACTTTTTAGGTATTTGAGTAAACATCAATCCGAAACAAAAATCGCGTCTCTATATAAAAAACTATGGGATCGATATATATTGAATGTGAGTCGAAAACTCATATTACCCCATTTTTAACCAGTTTAGGACCGAATTCGGAAAATATATACTAAATGGTACTTGGGATATTTACAAAAGCACCAATTTAAAGCAAAGAGTACTTCGATATCTCGATTGATTCGATAGATATTGCAGGATAATCGAAAGCACATTTCACGTTTTTTCACCCCTTTAAATAAAGAATTTCGAAACGATTTTGAGTCTTGTCATAGACATTTGTAAAAGTAACCAATTAAAGTTAAAATCACGACGATAGCCAATTGTGTTTCAAAGATAAAGACGATTCATTAAAAACACATTTTGCCCCTTTTTACTGCCTGGGGGTCGAATTTCAAAAAAACCTAAAACTGCTTTTTGGGTATTTACGTAAGCAATATTTTGAAGTGAATATCAACTCTCTATC
>PNEQ01046668.1:0-30882 GCA_003012365.1 Medauroidea extradentata | reverse complement strand
GCCCCTTAAAAATGAACTTCGAATAATCCTTAAATTGGCTAATATGCATTTTTACGAGTGTCCTATTAAAGTAAAAATCACGATGGTAGGCTGTCGGGTTCGAGCTCTATCGACGTTTCTTCGGAAACACATTTCACCCCTTTTCACCCCCTAAGAGGTGGAATGTCGAAAAATCCCTTCTTGGTGCTCGCCTACGACCTGAAGGGAACCCCCACAAAAAATTTCACGATTCTAGGTCCAGTGGTTTGGGCTGCAGTTTGATATGTCAGTCAGTCAATCAGTCAGCTTTCATTTTTATATGTAGAGATATTTGAATAATTTTTATTAAATAATTTTTTTAAAACTTAACATTGTGTATGTAAGACATTATTTTATATGCCTGTCATAACTTTTTTTCTTAAAGAGCATCAGATGCAACAGTCCTTGTACACTCAATCAGTATTTTACATAGCACACTATCTGCAAAGTATTACTAAAAAGGTTTTACTATTATTAAAATTAAAATAATTATGACTGAATAATATGATTGTGGTGACATAGCTCTGTGTAAAACACATTAAGGTCTTGGCGGTACTCGTAATTTTTTTTGTAGTAGTTCAGATGTCGAATTCATGCACATATTTATTTGAATCATATGAAAATGATTCAATTGCCAGCTTTGAGATTTCGAGCATGCATTTATTTTGAATCATGTAAAAATGATTCAATTGCTTGCTTCGAGATTTTGTAGGATAGAAATAGTTAATACAATTTAATATATACATAAAATTAATAAGACATATGTATGCTAAAATTTAAATAAAAATAAATTAAATGTGAACATTTATCTGCTACAAAAAGTTATTTTGTATATACACTATTTAACATTGTCCTGTACGTCAATCTACTCTTAGCTCAGTGGGCAAGGGCACATGTCTGGTAACACAAAGGTTGCAAATTTGAAACCAACAACTGGCAAACTAAAATTGTTAAACTTGCTAAAAATAAAATGATAAGGTATATTCTCTCGTAAACAAACACAAGCAACTTCGACCTTACATAAATAGCGATACTAGAGTACTCTAGCAGACAGCGATGTAGACGTTGTAACAAACATGGCGGCACACATCCAGGAGCAAATAGGGCGGATGTCAACTACAGTGCCGCGTAGCAGTAAATGATGGATACAAACTGCGACACTTGCGCCGCCTAGTAGCCAATGATGGAAACAAACATTACCTCTCCAGCAGACGATGACTCAGGGAAATTTCGAGGAAAAAAACTCACTCCTGCAGGAAAAAATTCCCTCAAACAAGTGACTGTTGGAAACAAGATGGAGGACACGACAAGATGGACGACGTGATGTGACATGACATATGACATAAGACATAACATGTGACTTAACATATGGCATAAGACATAACATATGACATAAGACATAACATATAGTATAACATGTGACGCTTGGTATAATATCATGACATATTCGGCAAAATGTGACATGATATGACATAAGATACACCGCCGTGACGTAATCCAAGATGGCGGCGGATTGATACAAAATGGCGGCGGCTGTTCCACTGCTCCACAGCCAGGAGCCAGTGTTACTATTCCCTACTACTGTAATAAGCACATGTCCCTTACATGCATATAAGAATCGACCAATGAGAGTGTTCTGCTCTGCTCTAACTTAGGTCGTGTTACTGGACAATTAGTTCCTCACATCTTGCACGCTACTGGCTGAAGAGTGTTCCTGTGTCTGCTATCCTGATGGTTCCACAGATATCTCAGAGTTGTGTATAGTCGTTGCTAGAGTCAGTGAGTTTTTGTGAAAAGAATTTGACACCAATGTTCATGGTAAAGTTAATGTAGTTTTACGATTACAGTTGATATTTTCTCAACTACAGAAACATGAAAGAGTAATTATTAGCACTTTTGAGGAGCTTGGAAGTATTGTTTTTATTTATCGGACGGCATTTTTAAAACCACAGAGTCACAGTTTAAATTGTGTCTTCTTTTCGAAGATAAACTCATTGGAAGAATTTTTAATAGTTATACTAGAAAAAATACTTTCTGTACCGCACTACGACAAGGCTCACGCGTAAAAACAACCAGTCATTAGAGACCTGAAATATTAGGGTTTTCTTTCAGTCACTAGCTGGAATTCCAGCAAATGTAAGTTCGTTCCACTTTCGAAATTGGCCGTCGACATATTTAACACCACCTTGAAGTCGCTGAGCCAATAATAACAATGTAACTAAATGCGGGCCCATTTTACTGTGTTAGTGAACAGCCAACGAACAGCTGTTGTCTGCTTGAGTTCACATATATTCTTGAAGGCTAGCCTACAGCCAAGTGCACCCGAGAATTTTTCCGGTCTCTACCAATCACTGACAACGAAACAGGGCCGAAGATTGCAAAGAATTAATTTGAAACATGTTGGTATTACATTCCTTTCAGCAAGAATCAGTGCCATAGTTAGCTTAATACAGATTTCTTTGGAATACGTTAGTGCTTCGTCACTGGTTCATACAAACCTTTAGATCGCGTTGAAATATTTCTCGTAGTTTTTAATTGTACTGCTAATTTTACAAAAGCTTACCAAAGTTGGCTTAAGGTTCCGATTAAGTTTGTCCTGAGTGAGTTGCAATCTCAGATCGATTCAACTGTTACAATTAAAGTGGGTACTATCTTTGCACGTACGGCTAGTAATTTTCAGTTGCCAAGCACCATAGCACCATAAATGCATCAGAATACCAAGATATTTGTGCGTTAATTGAGAGTGTTTGCAAAAGAACTGTTCTCTCTCTGTAACTGACAACATAGGATCCCAGTGAAATGATAGTGTAAGGATTTCCAATTTCTGGAATGTGTTTAGGGAATGGGGATTCATGTAACAATTGTATCCTTCAAGGACTCTGTGACAGCGTATTGGGCAGACCACTCACCTATCATCGCGGCAATCCGGCTTCGATTCCCGACGGGGGTGGTCCGGGATCTTTCGCCACTTTTCTAAAATACATTTCTGCCTGTACGTATGTAAAGTACGCGTTCCAACACCATCCATCCGATTACGATGAAATTATAACGAGTTGTGCGTGAACCCGCGAAATTTATCGCAAAAAAAATTATACATAGTCGTGTGGGAGTGGGGAGAGGTGTCAAAACAGATAAGAAGGCAAAACAGGGCATATAAAAATTAAGTGGCGAATTTTTATACTCCAGTATGCTCCCAAAAACGTTTATTAATGACCCTTAAAATAATTTTACCACCGATTATAATTTCCGTAAATATTTTGTTTGGAATAATTTTTCCAGAAAATTATAGTAGGTGTATTTATACAGTAATTTATTAACTCTAATATTATTATCAGTACAAATATTATTACTTATACATAATAGTTGAAGTTACAAAATGTTTTTATAAAATATTATTATCAGTACAAATGTTATTACTTATTCATAAAATATGAAGTGCCAAACTTCTTAATTTTTCTTTGCAATTTTTTAAAAATTAGTTGTTGGAAGGATATTGAAAACTGAATACTGGTACTACATATATTAGCGCATTGGACTGTAAACCACGTGAACGGAAACGTGGACAAAGCTAGTACAACAGTAAATGAACAACCTAGTAACTTACACGTGCGACTGCTATGCCAGGGTGTAAGTGTGGGAGGTTCCCTGAGCTAGTATCTGACAGTGTTAGAAGTCTTGCAGGAAGTGCTGACAGGCACAAGACGACGATAGTGCAGGCATTATGTCACACGTACATGTGCCGCGAACATATCACCTGCTTCGTCATTATCTGCGTACTGACGAGTGAGTGAGGGAGGGAGGGGTGCGACCGGAAAACTGGTAGGATAACACGAATAAACACAAGTTAGTTTTTAACAACATCCAGACTAATGATTAACAGCACATGTTCAGCTGTTGTGTACATATAACTTTTAAAACTTATGTATTATATATATGTATATACACACGCACATAAATATACCAAGAAAATGAAAACTATATTCATCTTGGCGTATTCTGTTCATTGAAAAAAAAAAAAAAAAATTGTAGTCAAAGCAACCGAAATCTGCTTGACGTAGTCGAGCACGTTTTATTGCTAGTCAAATGCATAATGCTGAAACAGAATAGTTTCCTTGTTCTAACTTTAACCACAAAATTAATTGTTTGGTAAAATATTGAGCATTCCATCTTCGTGTATGGGAAGTCAAACGTCAATGTTTGCTTATAGAATGAGCGTTGATTGTTAAATTATTTCTTATGGATTCATTTTCTTAATTTTTATTTTAATATACGAATAGTTTGATCAGTTAATTCCGATCTGAAAGAAGCATTACTAAATTCGATTCACTTACAAACATTGTTACTAAACGAAAATATCGCAGCATTTCAAAGCGTGCACTAACATGAATGTTTCCGTTGGAACAACATAATGTACCATGTATATAGAGATAGGAAATTTCGCGAAAATATTTTTACCCCACTTAGTTTCAGTGCCTTACGCGTGCACCTGCATCTCTGCTATATGGTGAGTGATTGGATGCCGTAACACCCAGCGTGTGGATGTTAAACCCGCAAATCGCAGACGTGTTGTGTGGCAGTTATCCGTGTACTGATTGGCACAATCAAATGAATATTGACTCTGCACAAAAACACTTTGCCAATAGCCATGAAGCATAGCTGCGGATGTGCACGTAAGTCACTGAAACAAACTGGGGCAAAATTATTTTCTTGGAATATTCATAGGCCTGACCATGTCTATTTATAAGATTCTGTTATTTTTGCGTAAACCAAATATTTTGTTTTCATGCGTAAGAACTGGGTAGGTATAAAACTACGTATTCTGTGAAAAATGTTTCTATCACATGACATGTCATAATGGAACATTATGCAGAATTTCATTTAACTTGGGTACGCACGTAGTACCTATTACAGCGACTTCAGTTCATGTATTTGTTCATACCGTATGTTATTGTTCTTAAATTTTTTTCATTATATTAAATGATTTAGGACCATTTTAAAAGTCTCTTCACAATCGGTACACTTTTATTACTAAGTAAGGTTACGTGAATATGAAGTTATTCACGTTGTATTTAGTAATATATGTATGTATGTTATATACACATATATATGTATGTTATACACACACACACATATATATATATATATATATATATATATATATATATATATATATATATATATATATATATATATATATATATAAATGAAAGCTTACTGACCTACTGACATATCAAACTGCAGCCCAAACCACTGGACCTAGAATCGTGGAATTTTTTGTGGGGGTTCCCCTCAGGTCGTAGGCGAGCACTAAGAAGGGATTTTTCGAAATTCGACCTCTAAGGGGGTGAAAAGGGGTGAAATGTGTTTCCGAAGAAACGTCGATAGAGCTCGAACCCGACGGCCTATCATCGTGATTTTTACTTTACTAGGACACTCGTAAAAATGCATATTAGCCAATTTTACGGATTTCTCGAAGTTCAACATTTAAGGGGGTGAAAAGACCTTAAATGTGTTTCCAATCAACTATCGATATCTATCGAACCCTTCAGGATAGAGAGTTGATACTCACTTCAAAATATTGCTTATGTAAATACCCAAAAAGTAGTTTTAGTTTTTTTTTTTTTTTGTAAATTCGACCCCCAGGCAGTAAAAAGGGACAAAGTGTGTTTTTTATGAATCGTATATATATTTGAAACACAATTGGCTATCTTCATGATTTTAACTGAAATATGTTACTTTTACAAATGTCTATGACAGGACTCAAATACGTTTCGAAATTCTTTATTTAAAGGGGTGAAAATACGTGAAATATGTTTTCGATTATCCTTCAATATCTATCGAATCAATCGAGATATCTAAGTTCTCTTTGCTTTAAATTGGTGCTTTTGTAAATATCCTAAGTACCATTTAAAATATATTTTCCGAATTCGGCCCTAAACTGGTTTAAAAAATGGGTAATATGTGTTTTCGACTCACATTCGATATATATCGATCCCATAGCTTTTTATATATAGCGACGTGATTTTTGTTTAGGATTAATGTTTACTCAAATACCTAAAAAGCAATTTCAGGAATTTTAGAAATTCGCCACCAAAGGACGTGAAAAAGGGGTGAAAAGTGGTGAAAAGCGTTTTCAATTAATCGTCGATATATCTTGAACCCAGCGGGCTAATGTTGTGTTATTCACGTTCACGAGATACCAAGAGACTATTCTAAAACGTGATTCAAGGGTTTTTCGAAAGTTACTCTCTTAGGTGGTGAAAAGACCTTTAATGTGTTTTAGATAAATCCTCGATATCTATCGAACCCGTCGAGATATACAATTAATTTTTGCTTCAGGATGATGATTACAGGAATTATCGCAAAACGGTTTTCAGATTTTTCGAAAATCGATTTCTCAATACTGTGCAGGGTTGATATGTGTTTTTTTAGTTTTTGCTCGATTCCACTGAACGGGCTAGCGATGTGGTTTACACCTCAGTTAGATACTTATACAAATGTCTAAGACGTAAATTTAAAATATTTCGAAATTCGACACCCAAAAGGGTGAAAAAGCATAACATTTGTTTTCCATCAACCCACAATGTCTACTAACCAGTAGCGATATTGAGGTGTTGTTCGCGTCAAAGTGATGATTACGTAAATATTAAAAAAAATATGATTGTGATTTTTTTCTTTATAAGAAACGTGATTATTAAGAATAAAACTAAGTTTGTCAATATTCAAGGCAGACGATCCGAAAAGCAGGAACGAACAGCGAGAAACAACCTATACAGGAGTTTCACTCTACAGTAACCTATCGAGACGTGGTGTTGTACAACCTCTATGAGCCCAGGACACAGATATAATATTTTTTTTAATAAAATTTTATTTTCATGTATTATTTTGACGTTACGTGACGCAGTTGTTTGTTACTCAGGTCTAAATTTCGGGAGGTTCTGGGGTCGAATTCCATTAAAATCTGCGTGCGAACGTTCAATTCTGACACACAAAAACTACAAGGCAGATCGAATTAGTGCAATTTACATGTACTGTAGTTTTTAAAAGGGATAAAATTGCAGTTGGCTTTCCAATTAGGTTTCTCTACAATATCAGCTGACATATCGTCGGTATACAGCCAAAAGTGATTAAGTCATAAATGCTATTTTGTTTTAAAACAGTATTAAATTGTAGATATGAACAAAAATGTGGTATGTTACTATACTGTGACACAACAGTACGAAACGACGAATAGACTTGAAACTTGGGCAATTGTTCGGGAACAACATATACGTATTCTTAGCATTTTTATAATTTTATCCCATTTTGACTGGGTCACTTTTGGCAGTAAACCGACGATATATCATCTCACTAATCTCAAGTTTGGGGCACCAAATACGTTTCCGCGAAACCTTTACTCACTGAAAATTTGTAATGGCAATAAAGTTAAAGTGAATATTTTGACAATATATAATTGAGGCACCGTCACCAATGGTTGTGCACAGGGTAAACAGATGTTTCTCATTCGATTAACCTCTTACCTTAGATGTCTGTAACTACCATAGAACGTCAAATTGGCAGTTTTATAAGTAAGGCCCAGGAGTAGTCGCTGTTAGTGGCAGGGACAAACTTAGGACTGCTTTTCGCGTGGACAGCTATAGCTACTTATCCTGCTGCAGAATTAGTTCAACTAGCCGCTTGGACATTCTAACACTTGATGACTAAAGTATCAATCTTGTGTACAAAGAGATTTTTCAATCAAAATAAATATTATCAGTTACGAATAATATACGCGAGCAAAGCCGCGGAGGAGTGCTAGTGTATATATACATACATACATATATTTCTCAAAATGAATTCATAATATTTAATACAAACATTTTAGGTCAAGAACTAATGGACCCATAGATAGACAATTTAGAATTTTTAGAATTTTCTATAAAAATTTTATTTAACTAGTTTTTATTGTTGTAGGTTTCCTTTGTCAGAAAATAGTTTGTTAATAAATAGGCATATTCCTTAATATTTCTAGATGCTCTTACGAGGTTAACATTTAGAGTAAATTGCACTCATTTTGGGTAAGGTCGGCTTATTGTTTGTACTGGTAATTTCATATTTAAGTCGCAACTAATTTTTATTGTTTGGACAAGATTATTTTAGTCAACATGTTCATGAAGAAATGTTTTCATGTCATTTTGCAGGCAATGATGTAGGCTGTATTGCAGCGCATTTGTAGGCCTACGGAATACATTACCTATAAGTAGCCTACTTATATAATGAATGATTTGAATAGTAAGTATACAAATACAAGGTGAAAGAAACACGTTTAATTTAACAAGGATACAAACTAGTCTTAGTTACTTGTTACTGTTCAAATTGGACACATTTAACAACTTTGTTTTCTTTTAGCTCCTCAATATCCTTCAGACAAAGTTACGGCATAAGACGTTACATTAAATGGACAACCGAGTCATCAGAAATACTGGAGCAAACATTGACAGCTGCATCCAGAGTTGGCCAAGAATAAAGATTAATTGTTAATCGAACTTTACGATATAATATGCTGTCACTAAAAAATTCTGTGCTACGTAGATTGTTCACTGCTTACAATGTAACACTATTAAATAAATCATTTACACTGTGTCAGTAGTGTGCATTTTATATCCAACGTCTGTTTAGTCAAGTACTTCGACATGGCGCAAATACTTAGTACAGCCAACGAACAACGGTTTTTATCAGAATCAAAATTACTAAGCTTATTAGATTTTATGTTTAACTGTTTTTTTATTTGTAGCTATAGTTTTAAGATATAACAATGCGTATACGTATCTGCTGTGTTAAAGTAGCTACAGTATGTAAAAAAGTATTGTAAAATTGAAGTTCAAAATGATGATCCAGTGTGTTCAAGGCTTACTTTTACAAGACTACATTTCGCTGCTGAAATTACTGGTTTCTTCATGTTCGGAATCTTGTGCCCTTATAAAGCAAGTAATATGATCGTGTTTAGTGTTTCCAGACAGGAATATTATAGTCGCAACTGTGCAATCCTAGAGGATGACGCCACAACACGAAACATTCTTCGCTGACTAATGCTACTGGTAGACGCTGGAAGTTTCCGCGGGAAGATGTTTGCTCAACTTTGTTTCAGTTCTTCATGTCGACACCTGCGGCTATGCGTCGTGGTCAGTGATTGGTAGAGAAGGTGGTACAGCGCGAATATTTATTGTGCTACATACCGCTGAAAATACTGTGGTTTATTGCAACATATATGAATAGGTGTTATACGCCTGACACAACATAGCTGTCTGCAGACCCATAATAAGCATCAAATAGTACAATAGCGAGATTCTTATTGGATTAGTCAAATAGGGTAACAGCTCCACGTACAAGCGAAAGCCAGTCACATTTTCATGAGATTAACATACGTTGAAACCCAGTAAGTAGTCAAATTTTCCCGCGATAAACCGTTATCTCAAGTGATTGGATGTTTTAAATCTCAGCGTCTTGTGTTTGTACCCGTAAATTACAGATACGTGCATCGCAGCTAACCTGGTTCTAATTGGCAAAGTCAAATGGGACACACCTCTGCACAAATTCACGCAACCGATAATCAAGAAGTAGAGCTGCAGATGTGCGCGCAAGTCCTCCAAACAAAGTGGTGATACAAATCTTATCTTATCGCTAAGACTTCCAGTCTCCACTTACTGGCAGTTGCTGGCTCGCCATAATTTAATAACTGCTTGATTGTTGCATCGTTGTCCGTTATACGCTCTTCTCTCGGGTACTGTAGTACACGTTACTGAACCAGTATATCTACTACATGTTAGGTCAAACATGCATTATGTTGCAAAAACAGTAAATTAACGTGTAGGTTAAGGAGGTTGTCTACCTGAGAGACGTGGCGAGAGCTAGGTCAGATATTTATCAGTCATTGTTAGCAGGCACTACGTCCAAATATTGAAGTGTGTGAAATCAATTAACTTCAAGGACTTAGTTATTAAAAGAAACAGGCTTTGCAAAAAAAAAATAACACAACATATTTTCAATTTGTATGTCAATCCGGAATAACAAACGAAATCTACATTGCCATCAAAACTAAATTTAATGGAAATTTGGACTTGGTGCATTTGAACAATGACCGATTGAACTATATAATATGTGACGTGCAGGTATTTTTAATACTTTTTCTTTTGGACGAAAACAATTCTTTTAGAAGGGGAGAATATTGCTACACGAATAAACACGTAGGAAAAATAGGTTATGTTTTTGAATGTGTTTTTTCTCGAAAATTATTATTTATTCATATATTTCATGGCATTAAATCCAAACGACTCAAAATAATCTAAAGCGACGGCAACCACATCCACATTATGAAGAAAAAAGTCAGTACTGTGCCCAGCCAAATATAATTGGACATGTAAATCTATATCCTTGCTGTCTCCAGAACTATGAAGTTGCTGTCGTCCAAACATGTGACGTCATAGACTACCTTGGACTACACAAGTTTGCGAGATGCAATGTTCTCGATTTATTCATTTTTTCCGCATTTTTCCGGGAGAAATACCGAAGAAAAAGTAAAAACCGGAGGGTGGATTTTAGTGGATTTTATCTATGTTATTCTACAATTTTTTTTTGCAAATTTCGATGTAAAAAAAACTTTTCTTACAATTTGTTCATGTTTTTGTCATGTATTTCCTGGGCTAGCTGAGTTTGTTGCGCCTTACATGGTGATGACAAAAGAAAACCTGAGATGGCTCAAATTATTGCAAACAGCTAACAAATTATTAGTTTAAGTATTCCAGAATTGTCATTGGCCAGGTTAAATGAGTAAACACGAATAACGTATCAAAAACATCGGCCACGAAGAAACTAATTTTAAATAAAAAAAAAGTAAACTTTCCCCACGATAAACACTTTTTTTTATCAATGAGTAGGAACTCCTGATTTCCGCGAGAAACTTTATTGCACCAGGGAGTTTCGATACCTTGTATGCACATATAAGTGTCTGTTGATGGTTATTGGCAGCGTGTCTGTGTGATGAAGTGTCTCTCATTAGACTGTTGCAGCCAGAACAAGGTTACTGCGACCCCACACGGCTGTGATTTGCAAGTAGAGTCCTCAGACGTGTAATAACTTAGTTTAAACCTGAGCATCAAGCAGAGCTGCAGATGTGTACGTAAGACACTGAAGCAAGTTGCTGCAAATTTATTTTCGCGAACATCAGTGGTCCCTATCGATTAGTTATCTTCTCGGCCAACCTCATACCAACTCTACTCGAAGTCAGATAATGTTAGCTGATATTTGAAATAGTTGCGCAATGGGAGTGCATGACTGGATGTGGTTTCTTTGAACATACTCCACTGCGATACAGATGTCTGACAACGTAAACTGTAGTGAACAAGAAAACACAAATAAGCAGAGAATACTTTAATCAGCAGGGTACATACATAACAAAAAATTCCATAATTGGAATCGGGGCAAAATTTCAACACGGACAGCCATATGAGGAAGATGATATAGGTAAAAACATAACATGACACCTCAAAGGCAGACAGCATAGGAGGATGCCGGCTTTGGCAATAGGAAAAACACAAAAACAAACGCTGTGGACTGTTGTCAGTGCGAATTGGCCGAGTTCCACATGTGCGAGTTGCCGGAACTCGGCGGGAGAGCATTCA
This sequence comes from Medauroidea extradentata, assembly GCA_003012365.1. Classification (NCBI taxonomy): domain Eukaryota; kingdom Metazoa; phylum Arthropoda; class Insecta; order Phasmatodea; family Phasmatidae; genus Medauroidea; species Medauroidea extradentata. The sequence continues at coordinate 19,207 of PNEQ01046668.1, read as the reverse complement.
AATGTTTGTATTCCATTAGCCTTATGTGCACAATCTGTAGCTTTGTTTAAGAGTGCGTAGTAGATAAATAAACGCTGAAAACATACATTTATTTCTACGCTTTTTCGAAGCCAATATGGATAAAAATCCTAGATAATGGTATTTCCCAACTTAATGAGTAAATATTTATTCAGAATTACTAATTCGTTACGCGTGATCTCTTGCACCGCAGTTAAATACACAAGATTTTGTCGTCAGAGATAGTGCCTCAGAAGTTCGTAACACTGGAAACAATTTTTTTTCACGTTGGCTGAAACTATAGTCTAGGATTGCTATTGTTTAATTTTCGCAAATTGGCTTCAATAAACCTACAGTTATAGATTCATGCTTGCAGCGTTGAATTATGTACCACGCCCTCTTAATGGTCAGTATCTGTCTTGAGGTTGTACTGGCAAATCACAGTCGTTTGTTTTCGCATTAACGTTATTATAATTGGTGCAGTTAAATGAGAGACTTGCCTGAACAAAGACAGACTGCCAATAACCATGAAGCAGAGTTACCGAAGTGCACGGAGGCACAGAAACAAGTTGTTGCCCGCTAGTCAGGGTTTCCCTACAATACATTGGCTGCCCGCTTCACGTCTGTACACGTAACTGTTCTGAGGCAACGTTGATAGGTTTCCCCCGCTGCTATGAAGATACGTGCGGGATGGGAATGCAGGCGGGAACGAGGAAGCACGTGTGTGTCAGATCACGTATATTTGTCATAACCTAGTTCTGCTGGGCGGAGGTGAAGTAGACGGCCAGTGTGACGACGTGACGTGTGGTAGCTGCGTGTCGAGTCTCGAGACACGTGCAATACAGTTGTTCACGGAAGCTCGGGTCTTAGTTAACCTCGTGGGGTCACGGACATGCCAGGAACTCCTTCAATAACACTTTTACACACCATATCCTGTACCACCAGCGAGGACTACGTCCAGCCGGAAGTGATGCGGCGAAGACGCTACAAACCTTACAAATATTCCTGGATAAGCTTAAGAGCGCCGCCTACCACGCACTTCAAGTGCGTTACAGTGTGTTCAAAATACTTTTCTTACGCAATTATTCCACATTTGCCTGTTGTGCCAATGTAAGGAAAGAAAACACACCTCGCACAAGAACAGATTACCATTGTTAAAGGGGCGCTTGACAGAATATTTTTATTATTTAAAAGGTGTTTATATTCGTACGAGATATGGTTAGTACTGCAAACATATATGGTGATTGGTTTTTATTTTTTACTGCAATGAAATTTTTTTTAGCTTTCCTAGTTTTTTTATGATGGGATGTCTAAGTCCAAAATTGCATACAAATCTTTTATGCTTTACAGGAAAACCAAGTGTGACTTACCGAACTGAAAACAATTAATACTGAATAATGAAGCTGTAGACTACAAGGTCTCCTTTACAAAAAATGAAAAGTTTAAAAAATTCTAGAAATTTTTAAAATTTAAATTCAAAATTTCTAAATTTTTTAGACTAATTTTTATTTCATTATTTTGCTTCTATATATTTTGCTTTTTATGTATTTTAAAAATTGCCATAAAAAAGTAAATTGTCATGGTTTTCAAATTTTTGTTAAAAGGAATCTCATTGTGCGTTTTAAATATTTTAGCATTTTCAAATTATTTTTAAAAAGTATAAAGGAATCTCATTGCGTGTTTTAAATATTTTAGCATATTGCCCACCATAACTAATTTCAGTGTAAATTATGTTGTCTGAGTGAGATACTTCGTTTTTGTTATTACTATGTTCCCGTAACTTGCAAATTTTGACTTTCTCATGTCACTGGAAGAACTACAAGAGTTAAAAAATTTTAGAAGTGGAAAATGTAGCCACAAACCTAACAGTACACGATATTCCAGAGATATTCTATATTTGTCCTGAATGTACCAAATATGTCTCGAAAATACATAGGATATGCCTAGGATAATCTAATTGTACATCATATTTTTTTTAATCCAATCAAATAGAGCAGTGGACAGATGGATTTCAATAATTTACAATTAAAATACACTAAATAAGTTTAAAATTTGCAAATTTTTTGCAAACCGTCATAATATATCCATAGGATAACTCAAAAGAATTTCCCCTGGATATTGTTTAAGTACATCCATAGGATATCCTTACTATACACATTGGATGTCCTGAAAGTAAATTTATAGGAAAACATATATTTGTTTTCCTTGTACACTGCTGGGGCCCAATTAAGTATCGCTATTCAGTGGCGCAGCGCAAAATTTGCACCTGTGTTGCACGCTTTGGAATTAAATATGACACACCCAGGATGTCCCACGGATATCCAAAGTGTGATCACTGGGATGCCTCAGGGTCATCCATACGACATCCTATGGATATTACAGGATATCCGGTAATCCGAAAAGGACATCCCATGGACGGTCATGGGATGGGCTTGTTCTGTTGGGGAAGTGACGTCTATAAAGTGATCACTATGCCATGCAAATATAAAATTATGAATTTTTGCGTCGTGAACGTCCTTATGAAAGTATGTAATTCGAATAAAGGTTTTGCATACTATACCTACAGTTGTTAGATTCCGTGTTGTTGGACTTGATGTTTACTGGAAGATGAAAATTTCTTCTTGTTTCTTAATCAATATTTTCTCATCGTATAGCGATTTCTTACCTGATATAGAGTTCAATGTCGCGGTAAAAATGCAATTTAAGTAATGGTTATCTCTTTTTAGTCACTTGCTATATGTAATATCAGTAGCAGGCATAACTTAGAAAAAAGTAGCTGTAATTAAATAATAAAATATCATACGACGTGAATGATTTTTAGTTTGCAATCCCTTTATTCGTAATTATTAAAAAAAAATAAAAAAAACGTGTAACAGGGATCTTTTCATTTTTATTTTTTAATGTTAAATAAAATCTTTACTAAGGCGTCAGTAAAAAAGGCCAGATAACCTAACCTATAACCCGATGAAGGATATTTGTAATAACGTCATTTACATGTTTTTGGAAGACGGGAAACAATTGGGACAAGTGTCCAGGTCATGTTGGGTTCCAGTGTGATAGATTTTTCAGTTATTTTCCCCATTTATATGTTTCTCTCATTACTTTGTCTAAGGCAAAGTTAAACAGTTGTTGGGATAATACATCACTCAGTCGTACCCCGGTTTTGATCAGGAATGGTTAAGAAATTTCGCCTAAGAATTTAACTTTAGTTTTTGTGTCAGCCAGCCTCTGCTTGGTCAGTCGTAGTGTTTTTGGGTCAAATCCTTGTTCTTCAAAGTTGCTGAGCAGAGACTATCCGTCGATATAGTTTTATGCCTTCCTGAAGTCTACGAAGGTGCAGATAATTGGAGTGTACTCGATGACTTTTTATCTTCAGTAATGTTTTAAGATTAAGTATTTGTTCTATGCGTGGGCAACCAGAGAGGATGCCAGCACGGTACTCTCCAATTTGGTGTCCTAGTTGTTTCTGTGTTTCTTGGAGCAGGCAGGCAGAAAGATTTTGTAGGTGACTTGTAGTAAGAAGATTCCTCTGTAGTTGTTCACATCTGTCCCATCTCCTTTAATGTGTAGCGGATGGATGAGTGGGCATTTCCAGTCGTCAGGCAGTGTCTGTGTTCGCAAGTTGTTTGTTAAGATTTCTGTAAGTTCCTGCAGTGATTTTGGTCCGACGTTTATAAGTAACTCTGCAACGTTCCCGTGTGTAGCAGATGTTCTGTTGTTTTTACAGTTTCAGTACGTGTTTGTGAATCTATGCATAATGTCAATTACTCTCCAATCATGAAAAAAACATAATGATACCTTAATGGCACACTCGTGCGTCGAACTCCACTGCTACAATATCGGAAAACCGGAAAACCATAAGATAACATTTAAAAACACATTGTTATAGAATATGTTTTTGTGTTTGTTAATATATATATATATATATATGAGTGTGTTGGTGTGTGAGTGAGTGTATTAAGACACACACTTTATAAAATCTGGTAATTTAATATCCTTTATCTATATGTACATTGCGAACCATTTAGTCTCTAAATAGTTGATGCAATTTCTAAATTACACTAATTTCAGAAATCCTGGGGCGGCGTAGACTAAAAAAGAATACAAATATGGCTTTCGGTCAACATAACGCTCTTTGACTTGACGGCGGTAACCGCTGTCCACAGGCGAAAAAAACCGAACACTGCCGTGATGACCCGAAGATTTGCATGCTTCTTACAAGCTGCGAAGTTTTATTTATAAAATAATTACAAGAAAATTAATTTAAACACACTTGAAAGCGCTAGTAAATTCTAGGCACGAATATATTTTTCTAATTTCTTTGTGAGTAATTTATGATATCGCATCAAAGTTTTCATCAGGCAGATTTTCTTGTTGTTTTTAACTAACAAATTGTGTAAGCAAATTTTCATTGCTTTTAATATTATGTACTTCATTTCCGGTCATGCCGGCCAATTTAGACTTAATTACTTTAAGTGGGCGATGTGTACGTATGAAGTGTAGATAAGAATATACGTTGTTATATTTAGTTGCATTCATTGTACAGCACGCACGCTTTTATCACAGTGCGCCGTCCTTTGTTTACGTAGCAGGGTAGCGCAGCACAGCGTGACTAATGACGTCGAGAATGTAAATACTTTAATGCGCCTTTGTTTTGTTCAAAATAAACACTACATTAGTTTTCAACTTAAGTGATTCAAGCCGTTATCTGCATCCGAAACATAAATAAGTTATTTCAGTCTAACTGAGACACTGAGAATATAACTGGTGGAATGAAATAAAAATACACTCAACCAAACACACACACATACGCACACATACACACATGTGTGCATGTGTGTATGATCCGGGTGTATCTCCTGTAATTCATCAGGTGCATTTACGTTCCTAAAGCGATACTTAATAGGGCGTGGCACATAATTAAATGTGAAAAGCATTAATCTATAACTGTCGGTTTCTTGAAGATAATTTGCGAAAATTAAACAATCACAATCCTAGACAATAGTTTTAGCCAACGTTTTAAACAAAATAATTTTCAGTGTTACGAACTTCTGAGGCACAATCTCTGATACCGCAACCTCGTGCATTTAACTGTGGCGCAAGAGATCACGCGTAACGGATTAGTAATTCTGGATAAATACTTACTCATACAGTTGGCAAATGCCAGTATCTAGGATTGTCATTGAGTATTATATCCATATTGACTTCGAAAAAAGTGTAGAAATCAATTTATATGTTCAGCATTTATTTTACTTTACTGTTTTTGGCCTTATGTCATTTATATTATCGACGTACATGTCTCTACGTACAGTTGTAACGCCATCCTACCGACTGACGAAATAAAACTAATTCTTCTACAAGATTTAACTTGCAAAGACTAACTAATGGCGTTCCACCACTAATCGGGACGTCACCTGACGAAGCCGACGACCCATTTTCTTTGATCAGACGTTATCTAAAATATCAGAATCCAGAACTCAATACACGCCAAACTACCAACGTAAAGGCACCTGAAAACTCATAGGCTGTATGTATGTACAAAAGATGTCGGGGATTTAATAGCCCAAATTCTGGGATGTGGGTCCAGATTCCGCACGAAAAAGTAAGTGTGCGTTGTACGGGACATTTTCATGATTAGTGAATATAAATTGATTAATTAGCTATTAAAATTTGAGTTTAGAAATGGAATTATACACCAAAATAAATAAAAATGTAATATTACGATTATGTGGGTGATTTTAAGTGTTATTATGATCTTTAACCTGTAAAAACTTCAGCCTTCATACCTTCCCCTTTTATGAAAATAATAGGGATGGCTACCATAATATTGCATAACATTACTTTGCCGCATGTTTTTGAGAACATGTCACGTTGTCTATTTGAGAAGTACGTCATAGGAAAGGATTTAAGGTTTAAAGGCTACATTTTTACATAATAAAGATCCCAGTAGCAGTTAACATCACGCACAGAACCGTAGATAAATACCTAACATTCTTTATTGATATTTTGACAAAATACTGTTTTAAAAATCGATTTTGAAGGGTTCAAACCTCCCTTAATATTATCTTGTCTTGAAAGAGCCCCATATAATGTAGGCTTACTTCTTCATAAGGAATCACCGCTCGGAATTTGTGTATTTAATTTCTTTATACCCTGTGTAGGTATATGACCATTGTAGGAGACAAATTATTAGAAAATGTAAAATTCATAGGCACTTCAACAGTCACTACCAAGTAAGAGAAATTTGGTGTCAATCCTGCTAAAGACTATTCACTCGCCTGAAGCTATTACTTCGCTTCAGATTAAAGTTCGTTATTTACTGCTAGAAGTGAGGAGAGATGTCTTAGAAAATTTATTTTCAACGAAACAGGTATGCGTAGTGTGAATCGCAAAGACATAATTTCATCAACACTTAACACCACCATATCCTGTAATAAACAAGCATCTATAGAGCGTCTCACGCTTATGTTGCAGTATGGAGTTATATGAGTATTTGCGCTCTCTTTGCAACGCACGGTAACTGCCATAAGCACTGTCCTTGTTTCGGCTTGTGCTGTTGCAAATAATACCAACATTTTTATAAAGTGACTTTGATCTCAAAATTTTTGTATAATGTATAGCATCGAAACGCGCAACGGACGATATGATTGTTACATCGTTCGCACAATTGTAAATCAATTTAAAAATTCAAAAACAAAAACGTTCTATTTTACTGTTTTCAATCATAATAATTAGAGATGATGGTTTATCGCGGGAAAACGTGTCTGTTTCCTAGATTTCAACATACGTTCAGCTTTTCAAAAGAATATTGACTTTTGCTTGTACATAGAGCTGTTGTCCTATTTGACTGAGCCAATAAGAATCCCACTATTGTAATATTTTATGCCTGTTATTGGTCTGCAGACAGCTACGTTATGACAGACGTATATCACCCAATCATAAATGTTACAAGAAAATACAGAAGTTTCAAGGGTATGTTGGCAGAAAATATTTTCGCGATATATATATATATATATATATCGCATCATAACTTAAGAACTAAAAGAAAAATTAAATTCGAATTTTAATGGCTCGTAACTTCATGTATCTGAACGTCAACGAAATTATCAGATGAATAAAATTTTTCTTTGTAATTGTATTGCATTTTTTCCTAACCTTATGTACGTTTCATTGCAGAATAAAATGTTACGAAGTTAGCATGTAAATTTTATTTTATTATTGAACTTAAATGGGGGACTGAAGCGAGAAAGTTATTCATATTGAGCTGAATTTGTTTTTAAAAGTAACACCACTACAATAACTTCTACAGTTCTCTTGTTAATACCGTGAATTGTGTTCCTTATTACGCCAATGCGCTCGCCCTGCAAGCCAAGACATCTGACGGACGCTCGATGTTCCATTATCTCTATTTACTGTGAGGTTTGGTCAGAATATAATAGTAGTAAATAACATAGTCTTCCTTTAGTCAGCAGATTTGTTTCGTCCCGCATCCTAAACTAGTCCAGGAGTGCATACACGTGTCCTGTGGCCACGTGATTTGCTGTGTCCCGTGACAGATTTCGAAGCAAAATTCTCGTTGATGTGAGTGGTTTTTTGCTAAAGTTTAATTTTAAGGAAGGTAAAACACCCAAAAAGACACAGTACAGATAGTCGAGCGAAATATTGTGTTGGACACATTCCAGTATTATTCTCATACACAATTCAGGAAGCTTTCAAAGTAACCGGTTGTTGCAAACGAGCCATTTACGCTCATATGAAGAAACAACGGCAACATGGTACCGTTAACTAACATGCAAAGTTGAAACCGAAAATAAAAAGGCAAACAAAATTTACCTAAGTAAAGGTCAGCATCTGTCATTTCTGCTCCTTGTGTGATATTTATTATTTGGTTTGTTTAAAATGCATGAATATTTAATTTACCTTACTTATAATATAAATGTTATTCTAAAGAATAATAAGAGAAACAATACGGACCAATTAAATATTAAAATAAACCACATACATATTTATAGAACACTTAATATGACATTTCTGGGTGTCGAATTACCACCTTTGACGCGTGGGAACAGCGTAGCGATAAGAGCCAAAGTCCCACGCTTGACGAGAAGCATATCGCCTCTATTCGCAGCGTCAAACTAGCGTGCAAGGTTTACCTTGTAGTCTTTAACTTACGGCCGACCGCCCGTAGCTCAGTTGGAGTCGACCCCCCGTGGCTCAGTTGTTTGAGCGGCCGGCTTTGGTGAGGGGGGTTCTGGGTTCGATTCCCAGATATGGCTGGGTGTAAATTTGTGTTTTTCCACTTGGGTCCCAAAATTGTCGCTATACGAATTGTCCCACGAAAAAGTACTGGGGTCATTCAAATTTAAAAAAAAGTTGGCTGCGCGGCCGACTTTGGTGCGAGGGGTTGTGGCTTCGATTCCCAGGTCGGGCTGGGTGTTAATTTGTGTTAGTCCGTCTGGTCCGATATAATTGTCTGTATATGAAATTGTCTTTAGAAGAATATTCACGTCTGTCTTCTTGCTTCTGTATCCTCAGCTGCACTCTTGGCCGGAAGGCATTCATAAAAAAAAAAAATGTTTTTTTAACCATTTTGAGAGGCCCTAAAACAACGCTTCTAACAAACGTGCTGAAATTTTGAAAACATAGAAGCAAAGCTTCAAGTGTGTGTTCTTTCTGCAGATAAACATAATATGGTCAAGTTACGCGGTTTCGCGTAGAAAGGAATACACGTGACACGCTGCAACGTCGTCCATGCGCCAGTCGTGGACTCCTCTTAAATTGGATAGAACACATAAATAAATATGCTAAGCAAAAAATTGGTATCAAGATGTTCCCTTATTAGAAATCGAAAGACGTTCTAAATCAAGAGGACAAGAAAATTATCTACTTTTCTTTGTAAGAGTCATTCTGAAGATATTACATCATATTCTGAAGGAAATTTACTACGTACAAAGAAATTTTTGGCTTTAAAAATGCTCTGAGAATTTTGTGTAATGTTAATAACAGATAGACCTACAGTTACAGAACCATTTTTAAGAAAAATGTTTATTACAACGATTTCGTTATACGGTCTTAAATTATAATGTAATATTGTTCTTACAAACACTAACATAACATTAGAACACGAAGTGTTTTAAGAATAAGATCCCATAACATAGCTATTTTTGAAAGAAGTGTTACCGGTAAGGGGATTAGTTTATACAACAGAGTATTAAATTATTTTAAAAAGTCATAGAATTAGGAATTTAAAACAAAATTTATGAGAGTTCTTGTTGAAAATGCATATTATAATGTAAATGATTTTATTGAATTGATGAATTTCTAACTTTGATGTATATTTTTATTTCTAAACTTTACTTTTAATAACCTGTGACATTGTAATCATAGTAAAATTTTAATATTTTCGTCACGAATTGTGCTGTGTGTAAGAATGTTTCATAATGTAACGTACTATTTTGATTCTATAAGACCATATACTGCCAATTTGTACAAGAATAATTATTATCTTGTGTATGTAGTTAACTGTGGTCAACAGCATACACAAAAAATAAATAGAGCAAAAAACTTAAACTAAAGCAAATACAAAAAAAAAAAAATTCTCATCTAATTAGTTTCCTTATTTTTTTACTGTGTTTCTGTTTTTTTTTTCATGACTAAGGTATTTGTTTAAAATAACAATATGAGCCATGTAAAACAAATTTAAATAATACTGGAAAACAAATGTATGATACCGGCTTCGTTTAGGCTTAAAAAATCACAAAATTATTGGAAACGAAGGATTGTACCTTAAGATGACATACAGGCAAAAACCTTTTACTCTTTTGTTTCATGAAATTCCTCCCACATTAATTGTAATTTCAGCATAAGTAAATAATGGGGAAACATATTCGTAAAGAAGTTTACGCACACACACACACCTACACATACACACATATATGTATGTATGTATATATATATATATATATATATATATATATATATATATATATATATGATGTTTCTTAAATCAGGGGACGAACTTCGCATGAAAACGCACGAAAAACTATGACGAAATATGATTTGCACTTTTAGCCTAAACGCAATATTAAAGGAGTAATGAGCTTCTGAACATCAACATTTAAAACAGTTTTTTCCCAATTAATCGAAAACTGACATAAAAATACTATATTTTTTGCATTGCTTAATGCTATTGGGATTTGTAAACCAACAACAAATGCTGGTTGATATCTTCAACCCTTATGGAAATAGCAGGGCAGGGATGGCGGCAACCCTCTAATTGCACACAACGTTTTTACCGTCAGGGTTTTCGAACATCTCAAGATGGTTAATTGAGTAATGTTACCTGCCTAAGAAGAAAAAGGTCCTCTTGTTGCAGCAGTCTAGGACTCATAGTTTTCTTTCAAATCACAAATAAAGATACAGCGATAGAGTTCCAGAATCAGATGATTAAATATGGTATCGTGAGTTAGAAACATGTAGGTTATGTTGAATGTGCACCATCGAGGATTTGAAGAACAGAACAAAATACGTACACATGAACGCACTATTGCCTATGCTGTGTATCTTAGGTGCAAAACACAAGACTTAGGGCTATTCTTAAGTGACGATGTGCAAAAAAAAGTTGGGTTTGGATGGAAACCCATTACATGAAAAGGGATAGGTAGGAACCCTACTGAAACCTTTAAAACGCAAATATCCCAATGCTGTGTTCTATTCCACAAAATGTAATGTACTGTACACGTTTACTAGAAAGCCATCCTGTGTTTTGCTATACATGACACCGTATTCGAGAAAGGGAAATGAGTGTAAGTTCTGATTGTATAGATACCAAAAAGTATCAAAGAACATTAAGGCCTCGCTCCCTAGTTTAGCAGTGGTTTCGAAAATATTTTTGTAACTCAAATTAATACATATATCAAACATTTCTTTGGCAGTTTTAACACTCATATGTCAACGTTTTTATATAAATTTTTCTGTTGCAATACACCAAACTGATTTTTAGATTTTCGCCCCCGAAATAGTACACATTTTGTTGTGAAAATAAGCCGAAATGAAGCAAAATATTCTTTTTCTCGCAAACGGTACATTATTTAAAAAAAAAAAAAAACGGCCTGGTAAAATTGAGTATCATATGACTGTACACTGTCTGAAATGTTTTCAAAGCATTTGGTAAAAATTTTTTTTTTGAGTTATTTGCAATTGTTTGAAATAAACGGGAGATCATGGCCTTAACTGTAGTGAGAAAACTTAAGGCATTAATTTTTGTTTGCCGCTTAGGGCACAGTTTCTGATCCGCAAAGAAAAACCTAACCGAAATTATGTACTTCTTTGTTTTTAAATGTACGAATGGGGTGTCGTCGTAATTTCGCATAATACGTAATTTTCATACTGTTTGTGTAATGGATACATGTGTACAGACTGTGCGATGTGAAACACTAAATAATGCCATATTTTGGACAATTAAGGGTTGCAAACATATGTTGCTAAATGTACCGGTATTACATCAACATTGACGTATGTGGCAATCCACAAGAAGCACATACAATTTACCGTATATAAGTTGGCACCTAATGCAAGACGTTACATGAATAAGGTTTCATGTTTATTCCTTGGGCATTCTGTGAAACATGACATAGTCATTAAAGTTTTATGCAGCGCTGCTAAGTGATGTAGGCAAACATTACATGACATGTTCGAAATGACCATCCCATGCATCTACACATACACGAACAGATTTCATCATGGATCTGCGAACACGTAAAAAAATTTACCACACTCTTGACGCCATGTTCGAACTTTGCTAGTGTGTTACATCTTCATAGTTCAATGTAAAACTTATTGGTGTAATGTTTTGCATTAGGTGCTAACCTTTTCGAGTTACCCCCATGAGGGCAGGGCAAGTAAATATATATTTCCTATACGGTAAATTGTATGTGCTTCTTATGGATTGCCACATACGTCAATGCTGATGTACTACCGGTACATTTAGCAACATACGTTTGCAACCCTTAACTGTCCAAAATAAGATTTTATTAAGTGTTTTACATCACACAGTCTGTACACATGTGTCCATTACACAAACCGTATGAAAATTACGTATTATGCAAAATTACGGTGACATCCCATTCGTACATTTAAAAACAAAGAAGTACATAATTTTGTTAAATTTTTCTTTGCGACTCGGAAATTGAGCCATACATGGCAAACAAAAGGCAATGCCTTATGTTTTCTCACTACTGTTAATACTCCTGATACTAAATGATACCTGTTGGTATCTACAGAATCAGAACTTTTTCAAACAAAACATACATTCATTTTTCTTTTTCGAATACTGTCTCACGTACAGCAAAACACAAGGTGGCTTTCTTTACAGTAGATAACATTTTGTGGAATAAAGCACAACATTAGGATATTTACGTTTTAAAGGTTTCAGTGGGGATTCTGCCTATCCTTTTTCATTTAATGGATTTCCATCCAAACGCAACTATTTTATTGCACATCGTCGTTCACGAATGCTCCTATGACCTATGCTATGCACCTTAGGTACACAGCATACAGCAAGGGCAATAGTGCGTTCATGTGTACGTATTTTGTTACTAACATGCCCACGTTCTGTTTCTTCTCAGTTTTAATAGAGGGAGGTTAACAGTAGTGGTTCAACCAAGTTTTTAACATACATTGCAACTAATTCAGTATTAATTACACCATTTTAATCTGTCGCAATGCGTGAGTTATTTGTACGATGAAAATGTTAATACATTGTTTAGTAACAGACAGTTGGTTATTTCGTAAATTGTGCGGTGCAGACTTAGAGGTAAATGCATTTTACTTCTAACTGGCTACGTGTAACTATTAAATTCGTTAGACTTGTTTTAGTAATTTTCCTCTCGTATACTTGGACACTACCTTAGTTTTTGCACGGATACATTAATTGCCTTCAGACTTCTTGTATTGAAGATTATACTCAGAATGTGTGCTTACGTAATGGTACAGTATGCGTATTACATTTACTATTTATAGTGTCAAGAAGCAAATACGTTATTATTTCTGCTGTTGCGTCTCTTCAGCTAACTGGTTTTACATGACGAAGAAGTCATTACACTATACCCACAACACTATGCAAGTGTGACACAATTCATCGTTTTCAGTATTATACTAACTTCGTTTATTTGGACTGAGTATTACCCCAGCGGAACTGTAAGTGTTTTTGTTCGCGTGAGTATGTATGTATTACAGAACATTTCCACTCGCTTTAAATGAGACAGAGTTCTCATAGCGTAATGAACACAATTTGAAAACTGTTTAAGACGAAGATTTTTGTATATTTAAAGTCCTATAAAGTCTGAGCTGTATAGGCCTAAATACATAGTTGCAGCTGTTTGAGTTGAAGTGCGTCGTAAAAACATGCTACGCTGCAAATGTTGTGTACAAACATTTTGTGACTAAGTCAATAAAATGTCGTCGGATGCGAGTGATTCGTGACTAAAAGTGCCATGAGACCCGATATTTGAGGCATTTCGTGACAAAAAAATGTTGAATATATTTTTTAATGCACAAAGAAATACTTGTGTTGTAGTTGGCGACACAAGCCTGGATAGAGAGGAAAATGGAGTGTTTGGTAAATATGCGTTGTTTGTGGAAAGTGACTTTTGTTCCGTCATAGAGACGGTCGTTCTGGCTCTCGTGTTTATCAAAGGACGGTAAACTACTACGCTCGATACTTAGCTGGCTCTGCTGTTGAGTTATTGTCGTCTGTGTTTACTATGGTGACATGAAACACGTGTCTATTCCATGCAAACAAATACATGGCACGAATGTATGACTGTAACTGTGTGTAGCTTCACTAAACAATCACGAACAAATACTGCACGCGTATATTCGTTCATTATAATCGGCACGGACGCCTGGTTCGCAACATTTAAGAGCGCCAATATACACTGAGCTGTTCTGCGGGCTACATGCTCAGAAGTGACAGAACTATAAGGGCGACCTTGAAGCGCGTATCAAATGCTACGACGCCTTAACAAGCCAAGCGCTGAACTAGCGTGCAAGACTCCCGCCGATAAAGTTTACTGATGTAAAGTCTGTACACTGTTAAAAATTGCCGTAAATTCACGGAAATATTTACTGAAAAGTACTGTAATTTTACGGAAATGACTTCCGTAATTTTTTGTGTACGGAAATTTGTCTGTATTACCAGTTTACGGATGTTTGACTGTAACTTTCCATAAATTCATGAAAATATGTTTCTACAATTTTAAAGCATATTGATCTGTGTTTCTTAAAAAAGTGGTATTAATAATCACCATGAATCCTGGAGTTAATGTGCATGCACAATGGTGCTAAACGACAAGAAGACAAGGCAAGCTAAGCACAGCTTCCTGGTTGTCCACACTTTGCCACGAAGAGAAGAGCAATACAAACAAGGACTTGTATCGCGCATGGACAAAGGGCCGAACAGTCCAGTAAGTGACTGAAGTGTTCCGAGTAGTGACCATGTGGGCGTTTTGACCCAAATGGGAGCAAAACCGGCATAAGGTGCATTTGAATAGCATTAGTCCCCCCGCCCCCGGGTGCAGCTATTGGCCTACAAGGCCATTTGGAGGGTGTGTCCTTGGCTGGGATTGGTTGTTGGGGTCTTTTGATACGAATATCACCTAAGTGCCATGAGGTCTGCGATTAGCTGAGGGCTTAAGCACCGCCCTAGAAGGGGTTTGGCAGGGGAGTGATGGGGGAGAGGTAGTGAGGGGAATGGACCATTTTGGTACAAGTTATGCCTGAACATCATGAGGGGGAAGTGGATGTCTGCCCCCTCTCCTGCACCCTATGCTAGTACTAGCCTATCTCTACCCTTATGACATACACCTCCCTGTCATAACCCCACTCTCCTTATGATATTCCCCTGCCCTGTCTTAAAGAATCCCCTGTAGCCTCTCCTGCCCCCTCACTTTCCTTATGACGTACCCTTCTAGCCTACCCCACTCAATGGCCACACGCATCTTATATTCTCCTCGCATCATCAAAGCTGAAAAAATTGCACCTGTTCTCTGTGTTTCGCACTAGGAGGCACGTACCTTTAAAGTTTTTTATTTCTACAGAGTAAAATCTTTTTCCCCATAATGTAACTTATAATGTTCTCTAAAATCAGGATGTCAAATACAAAAGTTGTCTCTTATTTAGTTGATATCTTACCATTGCATGGAACTCAGTTACTCGTAAATTGTTAGTGTGGTACAATGGTTAGAGCTTCTGCCTGGTTATTGTAAGGTCGTGGGTTCGAATCCCAGCAAGTTAGAAACATTTTTCAGGTTACTAAATAGTGCATCAGATTCTCGAGGTAACATAGTTAATAAGAACATGTAGTCTTTCTGGTAAATGTTGTGCTAGTAGGTTAAAGAAGTTCAAAATTTTTACGGAAAAAAGATTGTCCATAATTTTACCGAGGGTTCCGTTATCAAGAAAAACTGAATGTCCATTACTTTACGAAGATTTATGGATAATTTTTTGCCAGTACTTTTCCATAATCTAATGGAATTTGTTTTAACAGTGTAGCAAAGTTAATTGCATGTTCTATATGAGTTTCACATACACCGGTTAGTTCATTTTGAAGTTCATCATTCTGAACAGGAATATTGAGTTATATTGTACTGCACAGAAACGGTGTTTTTAATGAGCATGGTGTCTTAACACTGATATTCCGCCCTTGTCCCAAGTGTGTTTCACTCTCATACATTGTCAAAGTGGGCTCATGTGTCATGGTTTCGTAAAATAAACGTATTTATTCGCGCATCACAATGCATTTGAAGCGCATGTTGGATGGCGTTCTTAAGTTAACATTTTATCTAAGACAAGTCCTCACCTTGCAGAATGGACGGTGATATGACGTGCCACGTGTGATATGTTCTATGGGAACTCATTTACTTAATCCTAATATGTTTATCGGTTAAAAGGCAGACACACCTCACTGTACGCTTCTGTGTTTAACAAAATAATATTGCAAAATAAACCGTACATCATTATATAACTTAATATCGTGATAAACCACTTTGAGGGCTCCACAAACTATTGTTAATGCTCTGTGCACAGAGGTCACAGGGTTACTAACACAGAGCAGGCGAGTGTAGTTTTGCAAATAAGTGATGAATGTATCTTAACATAATTAGAATACAATTAAAGTTTTTGACATATTTCTGTTACTGAAGTTCGGAGTCTTAGTACGCCGAAGTAGTGTATGTCTACCCTACAACACCCTTGTTAGAAACTAGTTTTTGTCCCTTCCAAAATTGCTATAAACGGTTTCTCCAGACTATACGCCATCTGTATAATTACCAACATGATTCGTATTATTATCTGACAGTAGAATGCATTTAAAGTTACTGTGTGCTCATAAGACTCGTGTTGTTGGCTAGAGTGGCACGCCTGAAGGGAGTCGTACAGCCAACGAGACAAGGTCAACGGTATAATGTCCACTATTCTGTCGTGCAGGCACACACATATACGAAGTTAATGCGCTTGGGTTGGTATACGTGAGTAGATACTAACCTGTCGCCTAATGATGTGAAATTCACAAGACTCAACTGGTTTGAAATACACAAAGGAAATACTTTAATAGGACTTAAAGTCACACTTTCAGGCACGTAATACATATTTATTTAAAAATAATACAGTGCAACAGTTAAATGCATTGGACATAGATGATTTATAGAGCCACGATTTTATGGCGAAAAGATTTTTGCACCATTTGTTTTCAAAGCCTTATGTTGACATCCGCAACTCTGTTTCATGGCCAGTGATTGGACGTTTCTTGAGGTTCTACTGACAAATCACAGACGTATTGCGTCACAATAGCCTCATTGTTATTGGTGCAGTCAAACGAGGGGCCGTGTCTGAGCAAAGACGCGCTGCCAATAGCTGTGACGCAGAGCTGCCGACGTGCACGCGAGACACTGAAACAAAATGTTGCAAAAATCTTTTCGCGACAAAATCGTGGCTCTAGACATGAAGCAAGCAACCAGTTTCACCCGGATGACTTACATATTTATTGCCTCCAGTGGATAACAAGAGTGCGACATGAGGTCTCCTCTTAAGAGCGCCACCTACCCGCGCGTGAGAGGCTCAAAAGCGACGGAGCAGTAAGGTCGACCTTGAAGCGCGCTTCAAATGCCGCGTTACCTCAACGAGCCAAGCGCTGGACTAGCGTGCAAGTTTTCTGCCGAACGGTTTTTACTATGGGACACTAAGCTGTGACCATATAATTTTACTGGTGGAAAGTATGCAACTAAGTTCAGTGCAGGTCGCAATCTGAGTTTCACATACATCCGGTTAGTACATTTGGAAGCACGGCAGTCTGATAAGGCTGATTTCAGCTATGTTGGAGGGCTTAGAAACAGTGTTTTTAATGAGCGTGGCATCATAAACAATGAAGTTCCTAGCAAGTTTGAAGTTTTTCTTCTTTTCGTAAGTTGGCACAACGGGCACACGTGGTTTGTTTTCGTATAAAATACCTGTTTACGGACACCCTGCCACGCACTTGAAACGTGGGGTAGGCAGCCGCCTTAAGTGCGTTTTCGTGGCAAAAATTAACAATTTTATATTTGCTTGGCATAGTGTTAGTATTATAGACGTTACTTGTGACTACATTTTCCACTTGTAGACATTTTTTAGCTCTCTTTGTTTTCCCATGGCGGCACGTCAAAGTCAGAATTTGCAAGTTACAGGAACATTAGTATAACAAAAAACAAAGTTACATACACGAATGAAATAATTTACACTCAAATTAAATATAATGGACACTATGCTAAAATATTTAAAAATACAGAATGGAATTCCTTTCTACTTTTTAAAAAAATCGAAAATGTCGAAAATGTACCTCATTTACGGCAATTTTTTAAAAGGACTAAATGGTTATGTTGTGTGTTCTTAAATATTTAGCATATTGCCCATTAAATCTAATTTCAGTGTAAATTATTTCATTCGAGTGTGTCTCTTGATTTTTCATATTCCCATGTTCCTATAACTTTCAAATCCCGACTTTGACATGCCGCTATGGAGTAACAATGAGAGCTAAAAAATGTCTACAAGTGGAAAATGTAGTCACAAGTAACGTCTATAAAACTAACACTATGCCAAGCAAATATAAAATTTTGCCACGTGAACAACCTTAAGAGGAGTCCACGACTGGCTCATGGACGGCGTTGCAGCGTGTCACGCATATTCTTTTGTACGCGAAACCGCTTAACTTGATCATATTATGTATAGCTACAGAAACAACACACACTTGAAACTTTAATTGTATTCTAATTTGTTAAGATACATTCGTCACTTATTTGCAAAACTACACTCGCCTGCTCTGTGTTAGTAACCCTGTGACCTCTGTGCACAGAGCATTAACAATAGTTTGTGGAGCCCTCAAAGTGGTTTATCACGATATTAAGTTATGTAATGATGTACGGTTTATTTTGCAATATTATTTTGTTAAACACAGAAGCGTACAGTGAGGTGTGTCTGCCTTTTAACCGATAAACATATTAGGATTAAGTAAATGAGTTCCCATAGAACATGTCACACGTGGCACGTCATGTCACCGTCCATTCTGCAAAGTGAGGACTTGTCTTAGATAAAATGTTAACTTAAGAACGCCACCCAACATACGCTTCAAATGCGTTGTGATGCGCGAATAAATACGTTTATTTTACGAAACCATGACACATGAGCCCACTTTGACAATGTATGAGAGTGAAACACACTTGGGACAAGGGCGGAATATCAGTGTTAAGACACCATGCTCATTAAAAACACTGTTTCTGTGCAGTACAATATAACTCAATATTCCTGTTCAGAATGATGAACTTCAAAATGAACTAACCGTTGTATGTGAAACTCATATAGAACATGCAATTAACTTTGCTACACTGTTAAAACAAATTCCATTAGATTATGGAAAAGTACTGGCAAAAAATTATCCATAAATCTTCGTAAAGTAATGGACACTCAGTTTTTCTTGATAACGGAACCCTCGGTAAAATTATGGACAATCTTTTTTCCGTAAAAAAATTGAACTTCTTTAATCTACTACTACTACTACTACTACTACTACTACTACTACTACTATTACTACTACTACTACTACTACTACTACTACTGCTACTACTACTACCACTACCACTACCACTACCACTACCACTACTACTACCACTACCACTACCACTAC
>PNEQ01046667.1:59773-81095 GCA_003012365.1 Medauroidea extradentata | reverse complement strand
CATATTTTATCCAGAGTTACTGTTTGTATTACATAATTTCACGCGGGCAAAGCCGCGGCCGGGTAGCTATTTTGTAGAGAAATAAAGATGAATTAAAAACAAAGATGTTCTGCAATTAAAGTACCCTCAGCGTAGTGGACTGGATAAAGCTGTTTGTATTTGTTGTTATAAAGATATACAGAGAATATAGTAACACCATTAATTAATACGTTATTAAAATTTAGTTACTCTTTTCTATAGTACACGCGGGCGAAGCCGCAAAGGGACAGCTAGTTAAATTATAAAGAGGCACGAGTATTTTGCGTATTCATCTGGCAGCAGGCTGTATTTCTCAGCCCTATGAACACGCTGGCCCCAATCGACTGTCAGTTGGCTTCTAACCATGCCAACTGGTAGCGCGTAATATCACCACGAATTATTTCCGTATTAGTTTCTGGCTTGGTTATTAAAAGTCGTCCAATCACAGACGTGACAGTGAAGCATATTTTATTGATGTTCAATCTACCTAGAATAAATGCGCGAAATAATCATGTCTCTATACAATAATAATAATAATATTGGGCGATTTTAATTCAAGTAAATTAAATTTATATAAAATTTTTACAAGTGCAACAAAAAATTTAAGAAGACTAGAATATTTTCTTCAAATGCTATCCAGTAGTATTTATGTTTTATGATTATTTGAAAACACATATTATTTTTCAACAGCTTTCAAGGACGAATTTCGAAAAATCCTGACATAACTTTTTAGGTATATACGTAAGCTTTATTTTAAAGCAAAAATCATTTCAATATTTAAACTGGTTTAGGAGATAAGTGAGATTAATTTAAAACACGTTATATTTTTTGTAAGAACTTTCAAGGACAAATTTCGAAAAAAATTCTAGAACTGCTATTTAGATATTTATTTAAGGATCATTTTAAAGAAAAAACCACCTCACTATCTGAAATGGTTTAGGAGAAATCACGGATTAATAAAAAAACACATTTGACGGCATTTCACCCCTTTAATTTTTGAATTTCGAAAAATTTAAAAATGTGCAAATATTCATTTGTTTGGGTAGTATTTTGAAGTTAAAAAAATTATGGTAGCTTTCCCGGTTAATGAGATATCAGGTTTTCTTTGAAAACAAATTTCACCCCTTTTCACCCCCTTAATTATCGAGTTTCGAAAAAAACCATCTTTAGTGGATGTCAAAGGGACATGGTTCTAGGTCCAGTGGTTTGGGCTGTGCGTTGGTGAGTGTGTGAGTCAGGGCACTTCATTTTATATATTAAGATTAGTAGGGACATGAAAAATTCACGTTTTCGTTTAGGCACAAACTAGACTTCAAGCAACTGTAAGATGGCGTAACTTTCGCAATTGGCCCTCAACTAACTTGACTCCTCTGACAGGACGCCGAGCCAATAACAAAGAAGCAGCTAAATGCAGACCTGAAGCGAGGAGAAATACGCAGCTGTTTTTTTTTGCATCAGTAAACAGGTATTCTTGAAGGCTAGCCTACAGATTACTGAACCCGCAAATTTTTACCATCTCTATCTATTTGTTAGCGATTTTGTACTACTTTACGTTACAGGAATGCTATTTTAATATACTGGAAGAACATTCAAACCAGCTGCAAATGCCATTATACGAGCAACGTCTAGAAATATAAAGATTATATCTATGCGCTAAACCAAAAACACTTTCCTTGACACAGTTTTGATACTATGATCGAGTACGCACGGCGAGTGTTATATTATGTCCTCTGTCTTGCATAAGAAAGACGTCGCTGCTCTTACGACACGTATTTATTGGCTTTGAAAACACAGCTGGACATAGTCGCCTCAAGTCAGAAGTTGGCTGGTGTTTCAGTAGTTTTTATAACCTCACATTCCTTACCGTGAATAACTTCCCTGTGACTGTGCGTGGCCTCGACAGTCGCACGTCGTATGCTGAATGTTGGGCGTA
Organism: Medauroidea extradentata; assembly: GCA_003012365.1. Lineage (NCBI taxonomy): Eukaryota > Metazoa > Arthropoda > Insecta > Phasmatodea > Phasmatidae > Medauroidea > Medauroidea extradentata. The sequence continues at coordinate 79,144 of PNEQ01046667.1, read as the reverse complement.
ATTACGGCTGACATCTCTGGTCCAAGCGGGCATCTTCATTCTCCTCTGGTCCCCGCCTTATTCTCATGGGGAGCTTTCGGTGTTGGGAGAAATTAAAGCTTGATTCACAATCACCATTTAGCGTACGCACGTAAGGAGTACAAAGTTGACCAACTTAGTTACGTACGTACGTTTTGGTTTCGAATCCAGCTTAAACCCTTACTTTGAAATCTTCAGTGCTACCACAATACCAGAACAACTAAAAATACGTTGTTGATATAATTACACATTTAAAAGTGTATATTTCAATCTAAAATTAAAAATTAAAAAAATTAATGGATACAGGATGATGGATAGTGTTAATTTTGCGTGGGGGTGATAGGTTATGGAAAAATAAGTCGAAAGTGCTTTTCCAATTGTGTGAGTAATACTACCCTGGAGGTCTACTTTAAATTTTCATCCCTTCAGTAAAACATAACTACTTTATCTTTCATAGTTTTGACACTATTCAGAGTGTGTTAATGCCGATATCAATATTGGTATTTAGTTTTACATTTTAAGGAAATTAAGTTTACAGTATATTTTCAGGGTAGCATTGCTCCCACTTATATTCCTCTTTGTAGACAAATTGAAAACACAAGTTCGGCTTATTTTTAATAATCTCTCAGCACGTAAAATTAACACACCCCGTCCTGGCTCATCTTGTATATTTCGTCAGATATGTTCCATCTAGTTTTAAATCCGCCCTATATGCTACATTTGTTTCAGTTACGTTGTCAGTCGGCGTTTACGAACAGTAACTTGTTAGAGTTAATCAGGCTTTCTGTGCCACATTACCAGACTGCTCCATCACTGGTAATTAGCCAGGTAGTGATCAAAATAATGCAAGAAGTTAGATTGATTCGCTTTTTCAACGCAAGCGAACTGCACTCGAATATCTTGTTAAACGATTCTAATAGTAATCTAACTCTGTCCGGTCTAATCTCGTGAAAATTTTCGTAACGACTGTTATAGACGCGTGTTTGCTTGCAGATCGATAGCATTTTAATGTCTGACTATTTGCTTTAAACTTATATTTATTTATTTATTTACGTCTTCAGATGCGCAGTTAAGGCAGAGTCGCCTTTTCTTACACTGGACCCATAACCAATACAATTTCACAGTGCAAAATTTTCACAAATAAATATTACATATACAATTACTATAATATAACTTAATACTATACAACAAAAATTACACAAAAAAAAAAAAACAAATTACCTCACACTTTCACTCACTCATTCACCTGCATGCATACACACAAACATGCATAAAGACATAAATTACACACACAAAAAAATCAATTATCAAACACTTTCTCACTCATTCAGTCACTCACATGCATACATATATAAACACAACTTCTCGAAAAATGTAGCTTCATCCACATATGAATTTATAAAAGAAACCTGTACGATATGAGATTTTCATTTGAAAATATTTTTCCCGCGTCTATTTTTATATACCTTATCTATGTGCACGCTAGTTTATTATTCAAGTGTTTTAATTTTAGGTGATTTTCTGTTAGTAATACAGTGGCTCTACAATTTATTTATTTATTTATTGCAAGCCAACACAGGCGTCTATCTTTTATGCCGTACGTTTCCGGGAGCTATTTTTAGAGTTAATAACCGTCTAAGGCAGTTTTTTGGGGAACTAAATAATATCTCATGTTTAACAAGCATGCTGCCTTTTTTAAATTACCATGCCATAGAAATGTTTCGGTGTATTAACGCATGGGGACAATTTTAGAATTTTCGGGTGAAAACAGATCGGCTTAACGGCCATGCTCTTTAGTTTCTGCTGGTTTAGCAATAATTTTTTTTTTAATCTTAAACGAGAGCAGAAATCATTTATCTATCTGGCAGTTTTGTTTAAATGTTTTTGCTGTGATAGCCAATTTTTCAACGCAAAAAAAAAAAAAATACGGTTTCGACAAAAATTTTAACCAAGATTTTGTTAGTTTCATAATTTGCTAGAACCATATTATTTACTGCCTTCAAAAAATCAGCCAACATGGAGGAGACGATTTTAAGGAAAACTACCAGACATAATTTTGACATCTGCTCTCGTTTAGGTGTAAAAAATTAATATCACTAAAAAAGTACAAGCGAGAGAGCATGCTGTACAGGCCTGGCAACTGAATTGTTAAGGGGGAGTTTACCAAAATGTTACTTGTTTTAATATACGAGATTTGGTTTGTTATGTAGATATACACAGTGACAATCTTTTACTGAAATGAAAATTTTTCAGCTTCCATAGTTTTTGTAAAGTGGCTTGTCAAAATCCAAATTTGCACAAAACTGTTTTATGCCAGAAAGGAAAACTGACTTACCGAAGTGAAATAATTCACACTGAAGAAAATTATCACGAGCTACGTCAAGATTGTATAAAACGACATAGAAATTTATTTTAAATTTTTTTTAATCGGCGTAGGTTTCTCGCAACGGTGCGTCAAAGTCATAATTTGCATGTTCTACTGCCATGAAAATAGTGAAAACCAATTGACCTACGAACGTGAAATAATTCACAGTGAAATAACATACTTTTGGCTACGTAATAAAACATTTGATAAAATTCCGCGATTTTTATTTTATGTTTTAAAAAAAATTGCTGAATTTGCAACTTTTTCTGTACTTTTGCGATTTTTTAAATTCAAAATATTATGTTTTTTTTATGTTTTATTGCATAGCTTATGGGATGTAAGTTCAAAATGAATTATTTTGTTTTTGTAGGTCAGTTGGTTTTCACTATTTACTTGGCAGGTTAACAAGAAAATTTTGACTTTTACACGCCGTTATGAGAAAACCATGAGAGCTAGGATTGTTTTGCGAGAGTAAAATGTACTGACAAGTATTGTCTACAAAACTAACAAGATTTCATAAAAATATAAAATTACGATTTTACCGCAAAAGGCCATGACCGACTCCTCTCCCAGCTCATATCTTTGTATGTTCGGTCTCATAAAAGAATTCCACTTTTTGACAGTTACGTGGGCATTTATTTTTTGTTGTTTCTGTGAAATAAGCAAGTTTTCCTCTGCCACAAGTAACTTTTGCACAAACACACTTAGCTGGGTCTCAAACTGTGCAATTTATCAAAATTAAAAGTAATTTCCTGCAGCAATTGGCACACATGATAGTTTTCAAAACTGTCAAAAGATGGAATTCTTTCGTGAGACAGACTATACCAAGTTGTGTGTTACCGTTTCTAATGATATCGCTGTCGATGAGACGTAAAGCCCACTTAGCTACCTACCGACGTTTGAATTTCATATGCCATGCTTAAACTGTAGCACAAGGTAAATACAATTTGCTGTATATAATCGCATATTTCTTGTCTCAGAGTTAGAATAAAAAAAAGTCCACTATGACGAGTGATGCCGAATCTTTAAAGAAATAATAGATAAGTCTAAGCAGTGCTCGTTGAGACGTTCAGCTGTTTGCTAATTGTCCTAGCTGTCCCACATCGCACCAGCCTAGTAACCTTACATCACTCATTTCGATCGGAGCGTGCTAATGTTCTGAGAGTGAAAATCCTTTGTTCTAGATGAAAATTCTCAATTTCTACTGCTTATCATTTCACACCTTTATTGTTAGCTAAATGTAGTTAAGTCTCTTTTTAATGTGTTTGATGAGAGCTGATGTTCATTTTCTGTAAAATATTATTATTTCAAAACATTTGCCACTAACGCATGCCTTTAAAGCGCTGCACTGAATAGAATTGTTGTAGGAAGTCTTCTATGCAAAATTATTGTATAGTAACCACAAAATAAATTTTGCAGGGTAAATACACTCAAAATATTTTGTAGTAGCCACAAATAACTTTTTTTTCCGCGTGCTTTCCTGTTTTCGTGGTAATTATGTTTTCAAGCTTAAACAAGAACGTATGTCTCAAATATGTTTGGTAGTTTTGTTGAAAATTGTTTTTGTCGTGATAGCTAATATTTTCAAGACAAGAAATTGTACGGTTCCGAGTAATAAGCTGAGTTAATTTACAAAATTTAGTTAATTACGTAATTAGCTAGAGCCATAGTGTTTACTATCTAGAAAAAATAGCCAACATGGAGGAAACCGTTTGAAAGAAAATTGCCAAACAGCTTTTTGGTATCTGCTTTCAGTCAGGTTTAAAAAATAATTATTGCGATAACTGTAGAAAAAATTTGGCCGCCCAGGACATTTATGTTGTGCAGCTGTTGTTTATGTAGCAGCTATTGTTTTTATTATGGATCGAGCACTATTGACACAATGAGTCGATTTAGAATATTGAGTCACGACCACGGCCGTAGATGAACAGGTCTGGACCATGGAGGTATTAGTCTATGGAGTGGAAGTCTTTGAGCAAATTTGAAGCCGCCCAACAGACGACGTTTAAAGACAAGGATAGAGCTAGTGGTGGCAAAAACATGTAAACATAGCATTGAGCTGAATGAAAATGTTTTAGTTTTTTTGTAACCTACACATTATGGTGAAAGTTTGTGCAGCTCTTGGCCTTACAAACAGATTCGATCGTTGCGGAGTATTATCTTTGTACAGGTAAGAAACTTTTATTTAAATTCATCAAGATTATAAAGTACATATACACAGCGAGAGCTAATTCGGTTTTTTTTATATTTCTGAAGCAAATGTAATCTGTTGTGCACGATTCAAATAGAGCATTTGCGCGAATTTTTGTAAAATTACATAATTACATTGCTTTCTGCTATTGTTTTGCCCCCCCCCCCCCAAAATATGGCGACTCATGAAAAATAACGTCCTGCGCATGCGCAGTTCGAAAATGATCGGCTTTACACGATTACCATCGAAATGTACGGCAGATGCCACTCCATAGATTAATACCTCCGTGGTCTGGACACTCGCCTAGAAACTTGACCCCCCCTGTTGTTTGGCTGCAGTTCGCCAAATTACCGAGAATATTGTGTTTTATTGGCGCTTCAGTTGGGGCGGTCGGACTCAAACTCCGCCCACTTCCCTCCCACTAAGATAAACAATTTATCAAAACGTATTTTTATCAATTAATGGAATACTTCCTTCGCTCACAAATTTAAGAAAAGGCTCCAGCAATCTTTATTTAGTTTATAAATTTAACAATGGAAAAAAGTGTGCGGAATTTGAGTTCGACCGCCCTAACAGAAGCGCCAAAAAGTACGACATTCTCGGTAACCTGACGAACTACAGACAAACAACAAGGGGGTCAAGCAAAATACATTGTTAGATAGGCGAGTGTCCAGACCTGTTCTTCTACGACCGTGGTCACGACTCTGTAAATACCGGCACGATGTGCTTGAAAGAGTTTGAAAATAGAGGAAAAGAGATATGAGCACAAATAAGGTTAATTCTACTACAGGTTAGAAATATCAATGTTAAAAGTTTGGTACAGGGAAAATTGAGCGCTAGTATCGGTAATAGGTGCAAACTGACCAATCACAAGAGCTTTCCAGAATTTTAAGTTACATGAAGTTGATAATCCAAAATGCGAAATTGGTTCACTTTCACTTTAAAATTAAGTTAAATGACTTCTGTTATTTTCGAGCCTATTTAAAATTAATTTTACAACAGTTTCGTATTTTTTATGGTCCACATGCGATTGCAGCGAAACTAGCGGCAGAAATTTTCCCTGTGCCAAATTATCCCACAAGAAAACACATTTTCATTCTAACCTGTAGCAAAATTAACCTTAGTAGAAATTAAGCATTCTGAACGGTTCTTTTGAACGAATCTGTTCACTGAACCGAGGTAAATATATATTCATTCAATATTGATGTCTCCTGTACTGATAACAATTTCCTATTTTGTTAGCATCAGTAGCGCGACTTTCTCCCTTTTTTGTGTGTGTAATTTTGATTGCAATTTAAGTAGTATTATTTACTGCTAGTAACATATTTATGTTCTTGAAAGGTAGCTAGTAAAAACTGATATGAATCATGCTTCATGCACGTCTTACAAACACGAACTACGGTAGCACAGAAATGTTAAACCGAATAAACCCACAAGCCTTCTCTGTGTTTGGTACGGTTGAAGTTAACACTTCTTTGTTTATTTTATTACTCGGAGCCACGGTCTATGAAGGTAGAGGTCTTGACACTGAGGAATAAAATGTGACTCCCTTCTTGTCGCCGAGCGCTAGTAGTAATTTGGTGGAAGATTTGTCTTGTTTTTGTATTTGGCTTAACTTAAAATGTGAAGTTGTTACCGGAATTAAGAGTATTATATCGAAGAAAAAAAATGATAACGTAATTTTGTATTGGAACACATTTTTTTACAACAATAAAATTTAATTTTTCAATCTTTTACATGTAGATACACATTGCAACGATTCTAAAATTTTGTCGGGCACTAAATCAATTTTTTTTCGAATATGTTCACTAAAACAGTAATACACAATATATTTCTTCAGGCTACTTTTATAAACAGTTCCACACATGCCAATGCATTTATGGACATGGAACATGTATATACTATATCAGCTTACCTTATTAACATTATTTTATGTAAATAATTGCAAAAATGTTAAAACGCGAGATGTAAACAAGACAAATCTCCCCCAAATTACTACTAGCGCTCGGCGACATGAAGGGGTCACTTTCTCTTGCTGGAGAGCATAGGCAGTGTCAAGACCTCTTCCTCTTAGACCGTGCTCGGAGCTTTAGGACACAGAGCATGGATAACTAGAGATAGCTTGGTGCCTTTGTTGTGAAACCTATATCTAGCGATAGGCAGAATATACGAAAACCGCTACAAAATAATTAATGTTGCGATATCCATTTGTAAAGACCTTGAGAAATGAGATCTATAGACTATTGAATATTTTACAATCAATAAACAACACATTAATTTTTATTAATTCTTTAAATTACTGGAAAACGAAAATGCCAAGACAATGTAAACAGAACACGTAAACAAAATCTTATTTTACACGAAAATGAACGAGAATATAAGGATTATGGTAATGTGCGACAGCGAATCATTCTGCATATGCTTATTTAAATGTGAGTGATATTTAAATACAATATGCTCACCGCTATGTAGTAATAATAATGAAACTTGTTTCGCTCGGTGCCCATCAACAGCTGATTAGATCTAGGAATCACTTCACAGCAAGGAAAGGGATAGGCAATCAACTCTCTAGTTGTTATCTTTGCTCTAAGTTAGGACACGAATAAAAATTCTTAAGAAGAATATCTACTTTCTTTTCTTAGGAACATTTCGCATCACGCTAGAAAAAAAAAAGTAATTTTGTGTGTCTTTTAATTGTTTCAGATATAATTTGCTGTTTCGCGTGCGGTAGTTTCTTCAAACGCTTATGTATAAATTCAGCATTCACTAAATAGTTATTTATGTCTCCTGGGTGCCAGCCGTAATATAAGTAGACTTTTTGTTGGTTTTCCTGCTGGTTCCATGATGTCTGTTTTAAGTCTTGGTTATCTAATCACTAAGCTGATATTTTCGGTTGTGTTTGAAAGTAAACTGTTTCGTAACGTACTTTTATAGTATGTAGTATGTAGAATTAAAACAGTGATTACAGTAAATGTAGCAACCGTTAAATTTCATGTCGAGTCGCGATAATGTTTTTGTCGGGAATGGATTTGTTAATTTCCTTGCTTGAAAATATGATAAACATCTTTCAGTTGTGCGTTTTGCTTTGTAGTAAGAAACAAATAACCTACGTGTGACTGATTTATTTGTGAGGTTGAAGTGCACTTATTTGTTCAGTTGGTACCATCTGTCGAGTCATTGTCAAACATGGCCCGCACACAAAATTTTAACAATGATGTTCACAACTGCTAGAATGGACTTGGTACGCGAGCTGTTCGTCCAATCCTGGCAACCTTGGACGTGTTGCTAGGGTGCCCCTGCGCTTCCGCATGATGCAACCCGCCGAGCGGTGAAGTCACAAGCCAATAGGAGATCGGGCTCTCCCCTCCCCGCTAGGCCCCCCTTCCCCCTGCCCAAAGCTCGGGCCGGCTTCTCTTCCTCCCGGTTAGTCTTTGTTTGCCAGCCGCGGCGTTCAGTTGTAGACGAGACTCGTCCAGCTGAGGATGTCGGAGTAGCCAAGCGGACAACCATGATCGAGAGCTACACGTCGCGTAGAAAGAGAGCTGTCCGCGAGCCTTCCGATTTTTACTGACAGCACGTGCTGAGCTCGTCGCCCGACAGTTCGACCGTTATTTAAGGTTCGTCCGCGTCCGTCGGCTGCAATGGTTAGCCGGACCGGTTCCCACTAGCCTCCCTCGCTTCGTGTGATGGTAGTAGTTGTGGGCGATTGTTGCATCGGCTATCAGGAGGAACGGCGAACGACAGGCCTCAAGATTCCCGTCGCAAAGGCAGATAACGTCACCCAGGTCGGCGAAGACGCGGCCGCCGCACCGGAAGACATGGGCCAGATCGGCAGAGATGTGAGTACCTCACTCTTTTGTCGTTGAGTACGTCTGCAGGATGTGAATAGTTCTTGAATAAAAAATATATCATTGTTGTCCGGCGAGACGTACATTGCCGGCAATAATATTTGGGCCTGTCATATATGTCTATCCCCTTTTACTCTTGTGTTTCTTATTGTCCCCAACATGCCGCAGGCTTTAAAAAACCCTACTTTAAAAGAAAACCATTATATCCTACTAAATATAGTTCCATTTGCATAATAATACGCTGTCACTGCTAGCTGCTTTGAAAGCATTATTTTTCTCCCTTTGCGCCTCCCTTATACACAACGAAAATATGGTTTTATGTATTCAATCTTACTTGGTAGAAGTGATAGTACAGATGTGAAGCAGAAATTATCCACGAACGGAAGAATAATTAAAACATTCGAAGGCCGTTTGGTTGTAAACCATTCAAATAATTTTTGTGAGATGTTATTGTACACATGTTTAAGCGTATTCGCGTTCGTTTTGGACTGAGGGTTCATTATTTAATTTGAAACCATTCGTCTTTTTCTGCCGGTTAAATGCCGGCTGGTGACTGAACATCTGCCTATCGATCGTAACTTTTTTTTGTTAAGATAAGGCTTCCACCTGAACCTATTGTGTGGAAAATCACTGAACGTAGTTTGTAATTAATTTATTGTTAAATAGTGAGAAGAGAGAACACGTGATACAAGCTTTGTACCGGTCAAATTTTTCTGGTTTTTGTCATTCAAGATTTTGACATTGTTAATCAATGGATCCGTGTATATTTTAACAATTAAAGTACTATTAGTGCTTATTAATGCTAGTGTATTTAAGCATTAAAAATAATTCTATGCAATCTAGTAGGTATTTGAAAGCTATTATTTTCATACAAGAATTGTCTCTGCAATATCTTCAACAAACTGTGTCTTCGCCGGTTTATAAATCTTAGAAATAAACCAGATATGTCGGAGAGAAATTCCGTTAGCCTGTGTTGCAATTCGTACAGCTGAAGCGTGAACATGACTCATCGAGTTCACGTTGGCGTAAACAACTTATCTTCACTCACTCGTTGCCTGTCGAGACCTGTATTTTTCCACGTCCTTTGGTCAATGCGGTTAAAATAATCTTGTCGTTAGGTCAGTCGTACGTAATAACTGCCTTAATTTAAACATGCTCTTGCAGTGTTACACTGTATTAAAAAACAGTCGTTTGCAACCTATTAATTTAGAAGATTTTGCAGACAGAAATGTAGAATTTAATTAGCCTAGCGTCTTCACCCTTCTACATAGAGAAAGCTGTATTACAATGACCAAATCAGTATAGGTCTACATGTTTTGAGTCCTATTCAGGACATTAGGTAACTTAAGGTTTTGTATTGAGCCACGTTAACCTATACAGATTGTCGTGAATTCAGTGTTGAACTGTCTTTCAGAGCTTTCTTTCTCATGACTGGAATTATAGTGTGTACTCGAAGACCGAAGTGTGAAGAAATATAGTTAGGCCTACCACGTTAACAAGAAATATAATGTAAACCATATTTTAGGCTCAACCAAGTTCCTGTTCTCCATTCTGTTCTAGTAAACTTAAAAAAAAAAAATTATAGGACGGTAAAATGCACTTTTTGAAACCCTGCTGATTTTCTTCCAGCCAATAAGTGTATTTATTCGGTCATTTCTAACAGCTACCAACTCGGCGTATTGATATCTCCGTATTCAAAAGTTGACGTTTGGGACGACGATATATTTGTTTTGTTTTTATCTTTGGAAAGGTTGTTTAGCTAACGACTGCAGCGTGGTAATAACGCATTAAAAGTGCAGATTTTCAAAGGTTTAAAAAATAATTCTGGTATTTGACACGCCAGGCACGATATAAATAATATTTTAAGTACTTCCATTTTTCGTATGTTTGTTCTTATCAGATTTAATTATACGCTGCCTGTGAATCAATTGAAGGCGTAAAGAATCCTAGAAGTCAATATGAAGTGCGCTAGTTGTGCAGTTGGTATACCTGGATTACTAGGGATGTAGTAGCCAACTCACCGCTAATTTGCTTATTAATTGCTACAAGTGTCATCAGCTCCTTAATTTTTTTGTACCTAATAACGTTACAGAGAAAAAGAACTGTAGTTTATTTTAAATCATTGTATGCGTGTAAATCTCAAAATCGTGTAATTAATAATCATAACAATAATTTCTCGAAACAGTGTCCATCTGTTCAGCAATCTGATTTCTTTCATTTATTACGAGTGTGATATCAGGCCGTAGGCAAGCACTAATTTGTTTAAGAAAAGGGGGGAGGGGAATAACGCGAAAGTAATATAACGAACCCAGACCGCATCTTTTGAAGAAGTAAAATAGGGGAGGGGGTTCGGGGATCCTCCTTCGAGAAAATTTGAATTTCAAGGTGCAAAATAGTGTATTCTAGCAAATAAAGACATTGAATATTCTACTGGTGAAAATATTTATAATTTTTTCAATAACTTTAATCAAAACTAGTTACGTTGAGCAAGGGGAGGGGGGTGTCAACAAACCCCTGTCCCCCCTCTTAGGCTACGCTTTTTCTAAGAAGGGCTTTTCCGAAATTCCAATCCTAAGGAGGTGAGAATGAGTAAAACTTTTTTATAGAAGGATCGTCGATAGGCTACAGTCCATACTCGGCGGACTACCGACAAGTCACTCATGCAGTTGCATATTAGGCAATGTCAGGATTTGTCGAAATACGAACCTTAAGGGGGTGAAAAAGGACGTGATGTGTTAGGCTATTGGTAAATCATCGATATATTGATGACAAAAATGCCAGAAAATAAGTTTCCAGAATTTTATCGCAGCTTGACCTCAAGGGAGTAAATTGTGTTTAATAAATCTTAGACGTAGTTTTGAACCAAACTGGCTATTGTCGTGTTTTTCATTTTCAATTTGATACACACATGTCTAAAATGTTAAGGTTTTTGGAAATGTGACCACTAAAGGGTTAAAAAATACTTTAACTTAGTTTTACGTTAACCCTCGATATTTATGTAACCGTTCGACATATCGAGGTGTTTAAAATTATGCTTATTTAAATACTTAAAATGCTGTACTGTTTCTCAACCGGATACAATAAACGCGTTACCGAGAGGAAAGCTTAGTTTGTAAAACATTAAACAGACGATCCGAAAACCCAGTATGACGTCGAGAAGTGAAATATACAGAACCATACTTGCAGTTCTTTCGATATGTACTGTCTTACAGTCTCTCTGTTTACGTGCCTGTTTGAATAAAACTGTCCACCGCGGCCGAATACATTACCGGATATGTTACAGTATATTTGCAAACGAGTGGGCAGTTAGTGCTACTGAAAAATTTTTTTTTAACTTGCATGGTTTTAATTGCGGCTTACATTCAAATTATGTAAACTAGTTTCCAGTTAGGGGGCACATAAATTATACGTGATTGTTTTAGTGGACGGATCCTTCTTTTCAATGATAGATTTGATTTTTGGTAATAGGCTAAAATACTGGTTCCTATAAAGTGCGCATCGTAGCAAGTTAGATTGCCTGTCAGTGTTTTGACACCTATCAGTTAAGTATGTGTATGCTCGTAAAAGAAATTGACAACTCAATCATTACCCTTTAACTTATTCCACCATTACAGTTCACACGATAATATTGGTAATTTCATTAGTGGTCCCGCGTTTGCGCTGCGTTGTTTTCTTCTCGTTTTATTTTGTACAAGTCAGGCAAAATAGTACTAAATCATTCTAATTGTGTTTTTTACTGGTTTAATAGCAGACTTGCTTACTTGGTAATCTGTATTTGTTTTTCCTTTCGTCCTAGACCTTTCGTTTTACTATAGCGGTTCTTATAGAGACCTATGTATCATTTTTTAATGGAAACAAAACAATATAGAGTATCATTTGAGACTACTCTATGGGCTATATTAACATCTCAGTTGTTGCTCTGTATATATCGTCCCTTTGGCAGGCGAAATAGCCAACATATCATTTTACAAACTTTTGAGTAGAAAGAAAAAACTGTTAAGAAATTAAATTAAAAACAAATTCCAAAATTCAATAGTTATTATTGTAGCTGTAGAATTCCAGGCCACTATACTGTCTTCGGTTTCGCTCTAGTTTAAATGTCAGTAAATTGGTTTGAGAAGTAATATTAAAACTGAGACGTTGGTCCTTATGCCTGCGAAGGAACGAAGTTGGCTGCACAACCTGATGCCTGCAAGAAATATGTTATCTATAGTCTTTATTGTTCAAATGTCTCTCTGTGCCTCACCCGCCTGCAGGCACTGAAATACTGCAAAAGGCAATTTACAAAATGATAAATATTTTTTTTAAGCTTAAACGAGAGCAGATTTCAAAAATCTGTGTGGCAATTTTGTTTAAAATGGTTTTCGCCTTGATAGATAATTTTTTCGAAAGTAAAAATTGATCAGTTTCGACTAAAAAGTCAATTAACCTGAATTTCGTTATTTACATAATTAGCTAAAACCACAGTACTTTTAAATCTGCTCTCGTTTAGGCGTAAACATTTATATAGCTTAAAAAGTACAAACAAGAGGGCATGGCCCTTAAGAACTACATGAGTTAGGTTCAACCATGGGTATAAACGGTAACGCAGTTTATTTCATTAGGTGTCAAGCTTTTCTCAAACTGGAACTAGTTTTACTTTATGTGCTACCCTAGATTATTTTTTTTATAGATTATCAGATTCGCTGTTCATGACATTTAGCACAGAATTATTGTCCCTGGTTACCTGTTTTGTTTTAGTGTTAAGTAATCATTCTCGTGTATATTGATTTATAAGTTAAAAGAAACCTTACGAATGTTAAAAATGTATATTATTTAGTAGGTGTAGCCTACATGCGTCTAGACATCTAGAATGTTCACGAGTGAAAAAAAAAAATTAAGTTCCAACTATAAATTTACTATATGTTAATTGGAGCACTTGTAACATATAATCGTACGTGCCTATCTTAAATATAGTAGGTAGGCTTACGTACATTTCATCACTATTTGAAGTTGTCATAACATGATTTGGTTATAAGTGATTAATGGCAGTTGGGATTGACAAGTGTCTAGTTTACCGTGAATAACCTATACTAAACCACCAAATACATGGTAATAGTGAGGGATATTCGGTACCGCGTAATGTAGCGGTTGTGACACTGCAAATAACTGAATGTTTAAAATAGGGCGTGACATTGTGTGTGCGGTGTATCACATAACCACAGACTAAATAGTAATACAGACGTGAAATAACGTGGCGGCTCGTTTGCTACGTGCGAACTCCGCCGCCTATTGGCTGTCCGAGATTGTTGATACCAGTCCTGTGTATGTTTGGCTCCTGGATGTTACGGCAGGTTTCCTATTGGCCTGGCTACCGGCTAACAGGGCAGCCGCCTTACGCTGATTGGCGGTAGGTATTTCCGCCATGTTGCTGGCCAGGAACGCCATTTTCCTGGCGTGTGTGACTGAGTTCGCCGAACTACTAGCTATTTCACTTCTGTATTCCTAAATATTCTGTGACATAACCATTGTTTCCCCCTTGTCCGGTTTCGTGACCTCGGTCCCCAGGATGCAGTCGTGAAGTGGCCGGTCGATTGGACCCAGTGTACATAGTCTTCACTCTACTCGTCTCCTGCATTCCCGAGGGTAATGATACAATCATGTTTCCCTTAACATTTTGTCGGCATATCCACGTGGTAACTTATAATACGTTAACTCAACTTGTTTTAATTAGCAGGAATTTCAAAATCGACGAAAGATTAGAGGAAATTCCAGAAAACAGCCAACTCCCCCTCCCCATGTATCTTGAGCAAATATTTTGCCAGTTGACGCATTCTATTATCATATTGCTTGCATCGGAGTAGCGGTGGAAATTATTACCTACGTCACGAGTCGTTCACCAGAGACGCATCACACTAGGGGCGTGTTAGCTCAAATAATAAGGGTTACTTTTTTATACATAATGTTTTTGTATGTAATTAAGGTGGTCACCTGGGTGAACGTATTTTGCGCGTTTGAGATCGTGAAGTGCGGCAAGGAAGCGCGCACGCTGGAGATGGAATAGAGCCGGAGGATAGAGTCAACTTCACTCCAGTAAGGACGAGACAGTTTGGGCATTGCGCCTCTCACTAGCCTCTATAGGTTCAAGTCACTGAAATAGCGTGCAGTCTTCTCGCCGACAACTCGCCTGTATGAGAGAGACATTCGGTGGTGACTCTATCATTTTATGACGTATTACAGAATACAAAGATGTATAGTACACGCATATGCCCTTTAAAATATTCTGCGCCGTTATTTACATGCCTAAAAAGCCAACAAATCTCCCATTTTCGGCTGCTAGAAAGTATGCTAAAATGAGTAATGGCGTACTTGAAATGGGTGTACACACATGTTATATTATTACTAAGCAGACATCACTTATGTGCGATGAACCGTTTTAGAAACATCTGGTAATGGCCGTAGCTCTGCACACAGATCGGCGGCCTGGTCAGACGGCCACTTGACGATTTCTGCTCATTGATATACATTTTTGCGTTAAGGCCTCGCTCTTTAGTTTTGCAGTGGTTTCGAAAACATTTTTTTTAACGCAAATTAATACATATATCAAAAATTCATTCTAACAGTATTAACACTTATATATCATCGTTTGTATCTGAATTTTTCTGTTTTAATACACCAAACTGATTTTTAGATTTTTGCCCCTGAAATAGCACAAATTTTGTAGTCAAAATAAGCCAAAATGAAGCAAAATATTTATTTTCTAGTGAAAGATTCATTAATTAAAAAAAACGTTCTGGAAGAATTGTGTATCGTATGACTGCACACAGTCTCATATTTTTTCAAAGCATTTGGTTAAAAATTATTCAAGTTATTTGCAATTGTTTTAAATAAATGAAAGATCAAGGCCTTAACTTATGTACGCTGTCCCGTACAACTGCGGTGAAATTTGACACTTCTGGAGGCACCTCTTAGTAATTGCGTTCTAGTGGCTGCAAACGTTTACTGAAGTTGTACAATACAGACTATACCATGCCCGCTTGCTCTCCTGCTGCAAGGATAACTGTGGAGTGCACACTTTGCAGAAGAATTCGGCTGTCATCAGGTACTTGGCTGCACCAGTTTCTGTTGCTTCCCTCTGTGGTGATCCGAGTTAGATTTCCGACGGGGTCGGTCGCGATTACGCATGGAAAACATGGCGGACGTGGCCGTTATCCGGCGAGTTTCCCCCTTTCCTTGTATCCCGCGCCATTGCATATCGTCGCTGCTACGTTACATTCAGTGGCGAAGCGTGCACGTGTTCGACGGCAAGCACTATGAGATTTGAATATATACTTTGCTCACGTGGCAGCTGTGTCGTTGAGACATCGGCGTATTGCTGGAGAGTAAGTTCCTCGCTACTGGATGTGCAGTGTACCTGCTCCTACCAGTCAAATGGTTCCACAGACAACCGAGAGTTCTGTATAGTCACTGCTAATCACCGCTTACCATAGAACACTTCACGCTTCGCTACTGGTTACATTCTCATTTCATGTCGTTCCTAAGGGAACTGCGGACGTCTGAACTTACGTGCTCCCATGTTGTAATCTTCTTTTCGGGGTGTGATACTTGGCCTTTGGTTCGGAGTCACTCGCCATTCTATATATATATATATATATATATATATATATATATATATATATATATATATATATATATATATATATATATATATATATATATATATATATATATATATATATATATATATATATATATACACAGGGTGTTCCTGAACTACAGGTACAGACGCAGTGAGGTGGTTCCTTATGAAAAAATAAGTAGGGACAGGAAAATTTCGCGAATTAAATGACCTACATGTTAGAATCAACTATCCTATGCACACTCAAGCCCTGACCGTTTGTCCACCAGCTGCTACTCACTTGAACAGTAGATGATGAACGAATAGACGGGGCTTGAATACGCATAGGGCAATGGATTCTAGCGTGTGTGTAGTTGAATTCGCGAAATTTTCCCGGTCCCTTAAAATAAGGTATAAAATATACAGGTTACTTAGTACCTAAGTTTAATATTTAGGGAATAATGAGGCTTTGAATATCTAGTTTTAAACCCATTTGTTATAAAAATATCGGCAGCCTAATTATGTAAAACAGTACTCTAGGATCTCCCGTTTCTCCCGTCCTTTCATTCCGGCGCTTCTCCATACTCACCTCATGTCGCCCCTCACCAATGCTCACTCACTATGTGGAGCGCTGACCGAACTCTCTCACTGACTCTCCCAAAAGGGGTAGAAAACATTACTCGTGGGGAAGTATCCACCCGTACAAATCGACATATTAGAAGGTTTTAACTGATGTTACTTTACGTTGATCTAACGACATTGGGGAGTACAAACATTCTCTACATCGAGAACAAAAAAGGGGTGGTATGTTCCTACCAATGTGTGTTGACACTTGAGTATTTTTATTGCCTTTCAAAGATATAACACGCATGCAAAATACACGTCACCTTCATGGAACGCTATTGCGGACTGAGTGGAATATCATGTGAGGTTGCACTTTTTTGCCTGTCAGGTACGCAACCCGCGTTGTAAGGCTGGTCATATCAACAGTTGCGCGCGCATCGTCCGCTTAGCACCGTTGGTACTCAATGGCGCAACATTGAGAGACAGTACACGTATGGAGAAATGGCAGATATGGATTTCATGTATGGTACTGCTTGAGGTAACGGTCTTAAAACTTTATATTCAATGGCTCATTACTCTATATATTTCCTACTGTTTTTCTTAAGGAATCACCTAGCTGTGTCTGTTCCTGTAGTTCAGGAACAACCTGTACATTAATTTAAAGCAGGCCTGCCGCTGTCGAAGTGTCTGTTAAGTAGGTAATTAGGCTAAGCATCTCGTCGACAGCGAAGTCATAAGGACGGGACCAATTTTTTCTGACAAATGGAAAACGGGGGCCATTTGCCTTCAGTTAGGAAATATCTTGACTTTCGTCAGGAGTGATTTTTGACCGGGGATCGAACCCGGGTCAGCCTGAGTGCAAATACAGATCGGTTGCGGTAGGCAGTCCGTACCTATGTTTATAAGCGTTATTTGCTTGTTTCATCGTCCACGACACACCCCTACCGTTTGCACGTATAATTACCAAACACCATGTTGAGGTTAACCTGGTGATCGTGTAAACCTGGTCACGTGACAAAACAAATGTTAAGAGTGCTTGGGTTCGAGAATAGCTGCGTGCAAAACTATTACCCCTGCTTATCACCTTCCCGGACAAGGGTTTGTTCCGCGGGAAGTTTGGCCGGCCCCCGCAGGTGGTGGCAGCCGTTGCATCACCCACAAAAAAAAAGGGGGGGGGGGTCGTTGCGTACGGGGCCTTGTTAAAAATACCCCGTCTCTTTCTCTCGCCCGCCGCGCTCTGTCAGCCGGCGGGAAAGTGGGTCGCGGACGACTGGGAAATCGCTAGCGCGAGGACCGGGCGACAGTCGTGCCAACGTTTTGTCTCCTGTTTCTCCTTTCCCACCACCCTCCGCTATTGCTCCTTGGCGCCATGGCGAACCTGCTGCCGAGGCGTCGAGGGATTCGATTTAGCGGGCGGACTGCTTTTGAAACGCGTCCAAAAAATCGCAACGAGCACTATTTTAACGTTTGGTGCAGTGGAGAAAAAATTGTGTGGTGAAAAAGGGGAGGGGGGGGGTAGGGATCTTCGCCATTACAAATCAGTTATTTTTACTATAATCTAAGGTCAGTCGTGTCTGAAAAAAATTGGTTTGCGAAAGGAAATGTTCAATATTGTGGAGTTTTCTTCTGTGCTGTTATAAAGTAATAACGTACAGCAGTTGTATTGACGAAATGACAGATAGAAACAAGTTGTTCTTCACCTGGGCAAAAGCATTATGGTTAGTGATTTACAAAATAAAGTTATCTGAAATACTGGTGCCAATGAACTATTGAGAAAGATTTCGCGTACGAATTATTTGATCAACTAATGCGTATTTCGCTTGCAGCATTACATTACGGCTGTACCAGAACATAGTTTCCCATTTTAGCAATATTTGAGCTCAAAAATACCCACGGCAAACATCTGGTAGGTAATGTCAATGTTGTACAATACAAAACGCTGTGTATCTTAGTATGTACCGGTACGTACACGAATGAATGTGATTGCTGCCTGGAAATATAACTTGACTACTATTTGTTTAACGGTGAAAACGTTTCAACGACACAATGTGTGAAAGCGGCTGGCGTAACAGCATGGGAAACTGAAGCCAAAACAACCAATACCTTCCTAGCATGCAAACAGGCTGTGTGATATGTGAACATCATATTCCTAGAACACTATAGTTACAAGAAGTGATGTGATTTGGGCATGTGTGTAGCACTGACGAGGGGTGACATGTTGCATGAAGCAGTGCCGGAATGAAAGAGCGGGGGTAGCGGGAGATCCACGAGAAAACTCTCGACCACTGGCATCGTCCGGCACGATTGGAAAATCCAGGGCTCGAACCCGCATCGCTTTGGTGGGAGTCGAGTGTTCTAGCCACTGCACCAACAGCGGCCTCAACACTATAGTAAGAGATGCGCTACAGGATATTGCAAAATTCCATGTCCATATTCTAGGGAACTAATCCTCACGTGTAGAGGAACAAAAAGCGCGCTATCAACCATATGTCATGTATGTCAACTGTAACGCCGACACGGTGCGTTTTTGGACCTGTGTTCATATTAACACTTTTTTGACGTATTTTTTAGGGGGAGGGGACCTTACGTTACTTTATGGATTGTAAAAATTACAAGCCATCTCAAAAGTGTTGTTCTTTACTGTTACAGAACATTAAAAGAAACATACATACAAGTAGGATACACATTAAATGTACTTGGATTGTCATAAAACAAAACTCTGGTTTCCTTGAGGTGACTGAACATACTTTGGTTACATAATGTTGAACACGATTGGGGGGGGGGGGGC